>APFE031604151.1:36580-46729 GCA_000404065.3 Pinus taeda | reverse complement strand
AATTTGTCCCTGCCATTTGTCCATTCCCGACCATCGCACCCTATAGAGGGGCCATTCAGTATGCATCGCACCCTTTACACTAGGAAGGTGATATGCATCGCACCCTCTGCATTGGGTATTCAGTATGGTCCAGCTTTGACCATTTCTGAGAAGGTTTTAGTGGAGAACTTCTGGGAGATGATGTAATCAGCTGACCTTGTTCCTTTATGCAGTGAAGCAACACTTTTAGGGACTTAGGAGCCCTCAGTTTATGGACATTTATGATTGGGGTTGAAGTGCCCAAAAATGTCTATAACACCAGGGCATCATTTCACGATCCATCAAATGCAAGTAAGAGATCTTCCTTTTTCCCTTCTTTTAATTCTACTTTCATGTCATTTTTTAGGGTTTTGATAATCCAGAAGAGAGGATTTCAAAATTTTAAATTAGGGGCGATCAACGTGGGTCTTCTCGTTGAGTGCACATTAATCAACCCTGAGCTCGAAAGGCTCTCACACTACCAGCGCGAGGTTAATTAAAACTATCGAGCTGGCCACAAGGTAGAAAAATTGAAGAGAAATCTTCTCTTTTGAGTGAAATTTTTTAGTTTTTATCCCATGAAAAAGAATTTAATATTTTTTAATGCTTGTTCTGTAGGGAATTTTGAAAACATGGTCATCAAAAGGAAGGAAAGACACCACGAGGTAGAAGATCACTAGGCTGCCCAAGATCCTAAATGTGTCAATGCTTAAAGGAATTGCGTGCTACTAAATTTCTCCCAAGCCTTAGGACTCGGAGCCCAAAATGAGTTGCTACACTATCTGATCACTTTATGGAATGTTGATCAGGAGATGTTCCTCATTTGAGATCAAGAATTGGAGCTGGAAGTGGCATACATTTACTTCATTACTGGATTGTCTAGAAGAGGGGAAAGGTTCAACTCTTTGGATCTCATGCTGGAGGTGAGAGCACTAATGCCCTAATCAGAAGGCATTATCAGGGTTCAAAGACAATAGTGAGTGGGAAGGTAAGATACTAACTATTGACAATCTTCCCATGAGGGTAATTCTACACACCATGGATCATATAGTTGGGTCACAGGATTTGCACGAGGTTTTAAAATCTTGGTTCTAGTATGTGGTAGACTACCTTACTCCAATAGTGTTCAACTAGTGTAAGGGGCTATTGGCCAACATGAAGAGCCAACTGACCAAAGGCAAGAGGGGAAACTTGAATCAGTTCAGCTATGGTTCGATTTTGCTCACTTTCGTTTTGGAGCACGTGACCCTATTTTAGTATCAGTGGACAGAGATACCAGATTATGCTCCACAAGATCTGAGGCTAAGCAGATGTAGTGAGCTCATGCATCATGGAGGAGGTGGCCAGCAGATGCATTTTCCTCCACAGTTCTTCAGTTGGTTGCATCAACAACTGATCGTTGTGGATGACTATGCCTATGTAGGCACGAATTTTAGATGGGATCCACATCTACCTATACCACCGAGTGAACAATGGACTGATGGAGGTAAAACTTGTTTTTGGAACTTTCAAGTTTTATGAGTTTTTTTATTAAAGTGTATCTGAGAGTTGACTTGTGATAAATGTGCGTATGTGGGTCCAGAAAGGCCTCCAGGGATGTCGCCAATAGCATGATGAGTAGCATGTCAGATAGAGGATGCCCCATACGAGGAAGGAGCAGATCCTATGGTAGAGATAGAATGAAATATGAAAGTGATCACCCAAGGGATTCCAGAATATGGGACTATAGATGATGTGCCATTGCGATACCAAAGGCATATAGTAGGAGTGTCTGCAAGACAGCATCATCTTTTAGGCCGAGTGATCAGAGTGGTCTCATGCTATCAAGAGGATCATGTGGATGAATAGCCTTTTCTAGTCATGTTTTTTGCACTTTTGTGTGCTTTGAAATCCATGTGTCCCAGAACACTTTATTTTTTGAGATTTTGATGAACAAACTTTGACAGAAGTGATACCTATATATCCTATCTATCTATCTATATATATATATATATATATATATATATATATATATATATATATATATATATATATATATATATATATATATTATTATATATATATATATATGCATGTTTTTATCTTCCACTTATGTGTTCATTTATCATGATGATGTGATCAATTTTATAAATTATGCAAATGTCTATCAAGAACATAATTTCCTAATGCATCTGTCAAGGTATTCAAATTGCGTGGAATGTGTTGATATGTATATAATAAAAATTTATTTCTAGCAATCGAACATGTAGATACATATGCAAAATTTGTGGATTTCTTACTGAGTAATGACAATTTAATTTTAATACAACGAGTTTTGAATCCAACTTAATAACTAAATTTCTAATTCCAAGAGCAACTGCTTCTAATAACAATTCAAGAACTCCACTATACTCGACAATATTATTAGTTGTTCGTCCTAGGAAAACACCTTGTCAATCGATCAACTCACCGTTAGGGGCACAAAATGCCCAAGATGTAGAAGATAAGTTCTATGTGCTAATACAAGCACCATCAGTAAAACCAACATAATGGTTTGATGACATCTGCAAACTGAGTGGAACACAAGGTAAGTAAAGGAAAAATGTCTACAAAGCAAATAATCACATCAAAAAATCAAAACTACACACCAATGAATTCACACACTAATGTAGAAAAGTATATTTACACAGATGACCATGTGTAAAAAGCTCATATGGAGTCCATTTTTAGACTTGGGTAATCGATCAACAGAGAATGAATCCCAAGTTTCATTGTTGGCATGATGTATAAGCATCGACTTGGCCAAATAATGGAATGAAATTCATAAATGGATATGCCCCCATGTCCCCCGGGCGAGTGAGGGTTACGAGTCATAGGTTCACTACCCCATTGCAAGAATGGGAAAATGGTAAAAATTTAGTGAGAAAGTATCAAAAAAGGAAGTGAGAAAATATTAATCTCATGATGAGGAAAACATGCCCCCAATTGAAGTATTTTAACAATTTCAGGTTGGGTTGAAATGTCAATAGGAAGAGTTGAAATAATATTTCCCATAGTACTTTTAGACAAAACTTAATGCACAAGAACATGTGTTTGAAGTGGATGTGTCAGGTTATGAGAAACAAAATCTTCGAGACATGAAAGAATCTCACTTAGACTTAGAAGAAATGAGGAACGATGATGGACATCATTCCAAGGAGTTTCATCAAGAGACATAAACTCAAAAGTACTCTCATTGGTGGGGAATATCTCATTCAAAGGATTGGGAGAACCCAAAGAACCAAGACAAGGAGATTGCGAGTAAGTATCTAGGTACATACTGAAAACAACATGAATTTCTAAAGCAGTCATAGAAGCCAAGACATTTTCATGATAATATTGTTCCAAAGGACTTAGTGGTATAGTGTCACCAAATGAATCAACCTAATCAAGAGAAGGAATTATCCATGGGTCTATAGAAAAAAATATCATGTTGATCGAGGCGACATGCAGAGGTGGGAGAGAAAAAGTTCCCATTAAAGAAGAATCTTTAAAAATACTTGCCCCCATGCTCTCATATGGAATATTGGTATTTCCCACATATGGTATGTTTCCATTCCAGGCACTAGAAGAGAAAAAGGACAATTGATCGAAGGTGACAAGTTTTCCTTCATCAGGAAAACAGAGCACCTAGAACAAAGAGGAAACCAAAAAAAACATAGCACGGGTCTAACTTCGCCCAAGTATAAGGTTCTAATTTAGATTCGCATCTACAACTTCCACTTCTAACTCGACAATATTCCCTTCCAAAGTAATGGGAAAACTTGTGAGAATACCATAAGGATGGGAGCCTCTGCCATCGAAGGCCTCCAAGGTGTTCAGGGACAGGTTTAGAGGTGCAGAGCCTATAGTTTTCCAACATGAAACATACATGATGCAAGGGGAAGAACCTTCATCAATGAGAGTCTGATGGATCACCTTTCCTTTTATAATGACTTGGATCAAAAAGGAAATTTGATGAGGAAGATGAGGAGCATGGTTTTCAAGAATGAAAGTAAACAAGCTCGAATCAACAAGATCAATGCCTCCAATAGAAGACAATAATGATTTCCACTGTGTTGGACAATTTTGGAGAACTTCCAAAGTAGACATCACTGAAGGTTCTTGGGATAAATCTTCAACAATATTGTAATGCTTAATAGCTCTAGCATTCAAATTATAGGATGACTTTCGAAGCACACCTTTGGGAGGTGGTTAGACAATAGATTCATTATTAGGTCTCTCATAAGGAGAGTATGAGAACTAGGTGGAGCGGAAGTAGCAGGTATATTAGTGGCTTCTTTTTCCACCATTTACCTTTGAGGGGTTTGATAATATTTTGATCGAGTGGCTATAGAGACAAGTAAAGAACCCATCATCATGTAAACATGAAAACCAGATGAGGCAGAGGATTGAGGTTGGTCTGCGAAATTAGCCTTTTGAGATGGGAATGGCCCTTTCAAAACATTTGAGATCTATTTCAATTAACAACTTACTTCGGCATGTCGGGGAAAATCCTTAGTATAATGGTCTTCCTCACAAACGAGGCAAGGATATTTCAGATTTAATTTAGAGGCATCATCAACAGATGACTTAGGAAGATCTTGTTTCAAGTTATCAGATTTTGCTTTACCTTTAACCTTCTTCTTACCTTTCAAGGTTTTATATGCCATGGTAGACTGAATGACATTGACCTCAGAGGTTTTACCAGGATTCGATGGGTTTTTCGAGGATGATTAGAACCAATATTTGAAACAAATTTTTGCTTCAAAGAAGCTTTGGTAGAAGTTTGGGATACTGATCCAATTATACCATCAACAAGTGGTATATCAAGAGACTTCAAAGATGCTGGATTCAAAGATGGTATTGGAGCATCGAGCAACATTTCATATAGTTTTCCAGATTGTGAATAAACTAAATCCAAATACTAGGTATAGGAAATAGCTTGGTCCTTGGTAACACAACTACCCATTGCTATATCTTTAGTGATTTTGTTTACGAATGAATTGGTAAACCATTCGGTCAACAACTCATAATGTATTTCAAATTTCATGAGGTGACGCTGATGTTTCCATTCATGAATATGATTAGAGATATGGGTCATGGTATCCTGCTTTAGAGATGTGAGTAAATGAGTTCCATTTTCATAATGAACTGGAAACTGGAAGTGGGTGAGGAAGGCCATAGCCAAAGAGTTGAAGTCTGCATAGGTACCTCAAGGAAACTTGATGTACCACTTTGCGGCAGTACCTGTCAAGGTTCACTGAAAGAGGTGGAGACAAAAAAATTTCGTTAACATAGGAATTATAAGAACACCATAAGTGATCTGTCATCACATGGGCCTAAGGGTCCTCTTTAGCTTTTCTGTTGTATTTGGGGAAACTACTTGGAATTTTAGTGGGAAGAGGAGGCCAATAAGGTGAATGAAGTGTTGGATCATTAGTAAGCCTCGAGACATCAGGCAGTTCCAAAGTCACTAAAAATAGAAATTGCGGGTTAAAAGTCATATAATGCCTTTAATAAGGCCCGATCTGCGAGTTCCAACCTTGTTGTTAAGGATTCACTTATTGGTAAGGACAGGTGACCATACTCTGGTCATGCACAAGGTCTTTGATTCATGTGTACATGTTGTGTTCGCTATGTAAACATTTGTTGCGCTCACAGACGAAGGTGTATGCACTGTTGCGAAAGCATCATAGTGGTCGTCCAACGATCTATCACAAGCATCATGTGTGTCACTTGCACCATCTGTTAGTCATGTTGAGTGTGTGTGTCTTGATGGTTGAGGTGTCTTGTCGTCAAGTCATGTGAGTGTGTTTGAAAGGTTGCATATGCACAAATTCACTCGCTCAAACACTTAGTCATTTTTGCTGAAGTTCTAATGACCAAATCACCCTCTAATAGCCGAACCTTTACCCTGCCATTGACTCAACCGACTATCACCCAAAATAGTGCAGAATCATCCAACAAGCCATTTCAGGCTGTGCTACTTGCAAGCTGATCAATCGACTCTCCTACTAGTCAATCAGAGAGTTTGACCAAGGAGTCAGCCTAGGACTGAATCCCCTCAAAAATTGTGCAAAGGCTGCAAACCTCCGCCGCTCTATTGACTGAGAAAATTGCGCAAAGAGGTTGGATAGACACCTAGTGCCTGTCCTTGTCTCCCTCATAAAAATACACAATTCTCCTAGCCATTCATGTAGTCAGACGACCAGTTTCTCACACAAAAAACTGTGCATATTTCAATAGCAAGCCTTCTGCAGCTCGCTTAGCTCAAAAACTATGTAGAGGTGATCAGCAGGTCATCATCCCAACAATTGCACAGTTTTTGTCTTGACAAGATCCCCGTAGCTTGCTGCTAGTTCCCTCCAAAAACTATGCAACTTTTGCTACAAGGCTCCTGTAACTGCAGCCTGCTCCCTCCAGAAACTTGTAGATTTGTCTTCCAAGCCTTCATGTAGCCTGCAATTCTTTCCTCTATAAATTGCAAAGATTTGTCCTCTAGCTAAACCAGATCGCACGGATAGTCACTGCCAATCTAGATTGCCTGTCTCCACCTCCCAGTGAATTCTGGAGCCCACATCCCAGCTCAAAATTGACCTCATGTGGTTTTGTAACCTTGTCCTCTCTCTTGGTAACCAGCATCTAAAAAAAATCATGCATCATGGTAGACTAGGATTTTATGGATTTGATGTCATCTCGTCATGAGTGATTGCAGATACAGGTACATAAATAGACATGAAGTGATGAAAAATTGGATGAACAAGGAGAGTACGTGCAAAAGGAAGTGTTTGCAAACAAACGAATAAATAATCCATGCAAGGAGATATCTTCACAAATGGACGAACATGTGAAGATGTGTTCATGGATGGATGGATGAATGAAAATGTGAAGATGTGTTCACAGGCAGATGGATGGATGAACATACAAAGATGTGTTTGCAGATAGATGGACATATGAACATGCAAAGATGTGTTTGCAGATAGATAGACAGACGAACATGCAAAGATGTGTTTGCGGATGGATGAACGAACGAACATGAAATTTTCATGAATGGACGAACATGTCAAGGATGCCAAAGTACAAGCAACAACCAACGTGCAAATGAAACATCAAGTGAACCCAACGAACATCAAATACTTCGTGCACCTTTCCATGTGGAGGTGAAGCTATGACAAACCAGGAGGACATTCATCACTTAATAGCATTGCAGCTTGACATGCGCACCAGCAGCAGCAGCAACGTACCGGTACTGTCATGTCAAGTCATGTCATGAGTCATGTTAGCACATCACTACTATGGGCTGTACTGTGTCATTCAATGTAATTTAATGTGGAAATCCAAGAGACCAACTTGTAATCTGAAGAGTCATGTAAAGTTGAAAAGTCATGAAAGTCAAACAATCATGAGGGAAGTCAAATAGTCACAAGGGTCAATTTTACCCTTGGCTATAAGTAGTCCTCATTTGTACATGCAAAACAATTTTCACCTTGGCTCCTCCCACATAGCCTTGAGAGTCTGTAATATTTTCTTTGAGGAGCGAGCAGTGGCTCCAAAGTCCCACCCACAGGGTTAGTGATGTAATGGTGTACCAATGTGTCTTGGAACTTTTGCTTAATTCATAATCTTGCTAACAAGCCAACACGTTTTCATGCATGTTGTAACTGTTTGTAAGATGCATCTTGAAAACTTGTAATACATGTTGGTTTAACCTGTGTTAAACACTTGAACCCATTCAGTTGTTCTAATACATATATTAATGAAAATGTGTTGCATAAGTTGTTTTCCCTTGTTGGCTACCTCCCCGGACATCAGAAAAATCCTTTCACGTAAACTTACTATAATGACCATCACACTCACATGGATTTCCCATTGAGTGTTGTACATGTTATCTTCCCTTGCATGTTGTGACTGCTACATCTGTGTGGGTTGCTTCTCCGGAAACTACGCACGTCCTATTGTGTTGTGTGTTTATAATAGAGTTGGGTCTTCCTCCCAACTGACTTTAGACCCACTCCCACCCTCTCTCTCTACGGTCAAAGAGCCTTGACACAAGTAACACTAGAACTCACTAGGCATGTGAACCTCGTCATTCAAGGACAAAGAATACCACTTTCACATGCTAACAAGAAAGAACTAAGGCATATCTTTAAGATAATGGAAATTGAGCCATCATATCGGATGGGAATCGTACACCAAGCGGTGTGAGGTATAGTTGGGACTTCATACCGGGGAGATCAGATGTTGGTGGGTCCAGCACCATCAACATTTTGGCGCTAGAAGGAGGGTCAGATGACAAGCTGAGCTTGTATATCTGGGTTGAATCTCTTACCCAATGAATCATATTCAATTGATGCTCCATAGGTGTTTCTCTCATTTCTCCCTTAATTAGTTATCAATATTCGATGAGATTCTCGATCACTTGTCCTTGTTAAAGTTTGATGGTGAGGACAAAATTTCCGTAACCGAGCACATTTCTGATTTTATTCATTTCTGTGAATCTCATGAAATCGATAGTGATGAGCTTGTTTGCATACTCTTCTTCATTACCCTTGAAGGTTTTGATAATTGGTGGTGTCATACCTTGCCACCTACTTCCCTCCATTCTCTTCTCACTTTCCTCAAGGAGGTCCATGAATCCTTCAATGAGTGTGACCACCAAGATATCTATGAAAGAATTTGTCATTTAAGAATGAAGCCTGGTGAATCAGTTTAGGATTTTTCTACCAGCTTCCTTCACCTCTATCATGAAATTTCTGAACAGATTGTGGACCTTGAATTCATGGACCAAGAGCTCAAACACCTAGTTCATGTCTCCCGAGATAGTGAACCTCTTGATTTCCCTTATTCCTATACTCTTGCAGATCATGAGACACCTCATTTCTAGAATAGAGTGCCCCCTCATAGCAACTACAAAGATAAGAAATCTGTGCAACAGGTACCCCCTCATAGCGATTGCAAAGCTGAGAAATCTATGAAACATTTTCCCCCTCGCAGTGGTCACAAAGCTGAGAAATCTACACAACATGATCCCAACCCATCTCCTCAGTCGTCTCCCACTCCAATGGAGGAAATTCTAGAATGGCTTAGAAAGCCTATGGAAAAAACTCATCCCTCCATTTTGCAAGAGGACACCACCATTCATAACCAAAGTATTGACTCTAATCTACATCTTTGCCATCCTCCATCATCTACAAGACATGATTCCTTGCACCATGACACGCTTGAGTGATCTGCTTCACAAGCTAGCTGCACACACTCTCTTGATTCTCAAGTTGCGGTCATGTGCAAGGCAGTATCATTATACAAGTGGAGGAGCAGGACGGTGAAGACACAATCAATTCCTCTTCTATTTTTCACATTAGTTCACATCAAAACATTGAGCTTCCATTCTTGATTGATTCTCAATCCACGAATCTTGGTGAAACATCATGCACAATTAATTCTTTCGATAAATATCCAATCTTGGGTTGTCATAACTCCCACACTTCCATATGTTGTGATGAAAGCTCAATCACATCATGTGATCTGTTGTCATCTCATGTACACTCTAGCTCAAATCTGGAATGTACATCGGTCAAAACAGATATCCATATCGAAGCTTCCTCTACACCTCACTTGCCCGTGTTTCCTATCATTCACAACACATCAACATGCATCGTAGATATTTCACATTCTCTTACTTCTTCATCTTGTGAGTTATCTCCTCGATAGACACAAGGAAATGAGGTTGTCCATGATGAAAATGATCTCAACGCACATGACTCTTCCCACTCATCATCATCCTTTGTGTTGCATGAAGACAACTCGTCAAGTCCACTTGCTGAAACTTTTGATGAAGTCTCTGACAAAGATGGTTCTCATCCCAAAATTAGTTTTGAAATTAGTAACAATATCCATCCACAAGCCATGCATGATCTAGTTCACATCTCAAAATTCAAATTTTCAATTTTGAAAAGTTCCGGTATGTGCCAAAGAGTCAAGGCACTTCAATGTCTGACGATGCCTATGTTAGGACCTCGCGACTCTGGTAAGCCCGTTAAACCAAATCAGATCTCATTTCTCATGCACAATCCGTCTATCTGCATGGTTGCACTCAAAGTGGATCCCCATGTAAATAATGTTTACTATTCT
>APFE031604151.1:9080-34080 GCA_000404065.3 Pinus taeda | reverse complement strand
ACAGTGATTCAATACTCCTCAAAGTACCAAGGCCCTATGTTATCAATGAACCAAAATAGTGAAGCTGGAGTTCTACCTGTGTGTCGCCATGTGTTGTAGTGGCTACAACACCCTCAAAACTTTTAGCCCACATCTAATTTAAGAGCCTCCTTTGAGAGATTTACTTGATGTTTGCATGCACTCAGGTTCACTACGTGAGATCGTGTGAGTCTTTGCACCCACCTTGCTTGATCATTCAACTTACAACTTTTGTATGTTGGTAACATTGTCTTACTTGAGACCATGTTCTGATCACGCACAAGGTCTTCACTTCATGTGTACATGTTGTGTTCGCTATGTAAACATCTATTGCGCTTGCACATGAATTTGTATGCACGTCACACAACTGCTGTTGCGGGAGTCCAATGATCTATCACAAGTGTCGTGTGCATCACTCACACTATCTATCAATCATGTTGAGCATGTGTGTCTTGATGGTTTGAGGTGTCTTATCATCAAGTTAAGTGAGTTTGTTTTCAAGGTCATGTATGCAAAAATTCACTCACTCACACACTTAGTCATTTTGGCTGACGTTTTAATGACCAGATCACCCTCTAATATGTAAACCTCCAACCCGCCACCGACTCAACCAACTATCCCCCAGAATAGCATAGAAGCATCCAACAAGCCATTTCAAGCTACGCTACTCGCAAGCTGATCAATCGACTCTCTTGTTGGTCAACTAGAGAGTTTGACCAGGCAATCACCCTAGGACTCACTCCCCTCAAAAATTGCATAAAGGCTGTAGACCTCACTCACTCTGCTAACTTAGAAAATTACGTAGATAGACCATACAAACACCCAGTTCCCTTCCCTGTCTCCCTCAGAAAATTGCGCAGTTATCGTAGCCAATCACACAGTCAGCCAATCGGTTGCTCACCCAGAAAAATGCGCAAATTTCATGAAAAAGCCTTATACAACCCAGTAGCCCTCTCAGCTCAGAAACTGTGCAAAGGTGGTCAGCAGGTTAGCCTCCCAGCAACTATGCAGTTTTTCTCTCCAACATCTCTAAGCAGCTCACTACTAGTTCCCTCCAAAAACTGCGTAATTTTTGCTGCGAAGCTCCCACAACCCATTTCTTTATCCCTCTAGAAACTATGTAGATTTGTCTACCAAGCCTTCCCGCAACCTGCACTGCTTCCCTCTAGAAATTTCACAAATTTGTCCTCTAGCAGAACTAGATTTCGCAGATAGTTAATGCCGATCTAGATTACCCGTCTGCACCTCCCAGTGACTTCTGCACAATTTTCACCAGTAGTGCTCGGAGCTCGCATCCCGACTCAAACCTTGCCTTGCACAGTTTCGTAACCTTGTTCGCTCTCCCGATCACCTGCATCCAAAAAGGATCATGCATCATGGTAGACTAGGAGGTTTATGGATTTGAAATAATCTCTTCATGAGTGATTGCATATATAGGTACATGAATACACATGGCGAGATGACAAATGGGATGAACAAGGAGAGTACATGCAAAAGGACGTGTTCGTGAATGGATGAACAAACAATCCATGCAATGCAACGTGTTCGCAAACAGATGAACATGCGAAGATTTGTTCACAGATAGACAAACGGACAAACATGTAAAAATATGTTCATGGAGGGAAGGACAAATGAACATGTGAATATGTGTTTGTGGACAGACAGATTGATGAACATGCGAAGATGTGTTTTTAGAAGGACGAACGAATGAACATGCAATTTTTATGAACAAATGAACATGTCTATCATGCCAAAGTACAAGCAAGGACCAATGTGTGAATGCAACATCAAGCAAACCCAATGACCATCAAAGACACCGCCCACCTTGCCATGCAGAGGTGAAGTTGTGACACACCAAGAGGACATGCATCACTCCGTGACATGCACACCAGCACCATCATGAATGTAACAACACTGTCATGTCGAGTCGTGTCATGAGTCTTGTCGATCATATCACTAATGTGGGCCATACTATGTCAATCAATGTAATGTAACGTGTAAGTCCAAGAGACCCACTTGTAATCTAAAGAGTCATGTAAAGTTGAAAAGTCATGAAATTCAAACAGTCATGAGGGAAGTCGACTATTCACAAGGGTCAATTTTGTCCTTGGCTATAAATAGTCCTCATTTGTAAATGCAAAACACTTTTCACCTTGGCTCCTCCCACATAGCCTTAAGAGTTTATAATATCTTATTTAAGGAGCGAGAAGTGGTTCCAACGCCCCTCCTACAGGGTTAGTGATGTAATGGTGTACCAATGTATCTTGGAAATTTTGCTTAATTGAGAATCCTGCTAACAGGTCAACTCGTTTTCACGCATGTGTTGTAACTGTTTGTAAGATTCATCTTGAACTTTGTAATACATGTTGCTTTAACCTGTGTTAAACACTTGAACTCATTCATTTGTTCTAATACATATATTAATGAAAATGTGTTGTATAAGTTGTTAATGTTGTCCTCCACATGTTGGTTAGATCCCGAGACATTAGAAAAAACCTTTCACGTAAACACGCTATAACAACCGTGGTGTGGATTTCCTATTGAGTGTTGTACATGCTATCTTCCCTTGTGTGTTGTGACTTCTGCATCCATGTGGATTTCTCCTCTAGAAGTTGCACACATCCTGTTGTGCTGTGTGTTTCTAACAGATGTGGGGCTTCCTCCCAACCGACTTGAGACTCACTCCCTCCCTCTCTCTCTACGGTGAAAGAAACTTGACACAAGTAACACTAGCACTCACCAGGCACGTGAACCTCCATGTTCAAATACAAATAATACCACACTCACGTGCTGACAAGGAAGGTTAAGGAATATATTTAAGATAATGGCAACCAGGCCATCATATTGGATGGGACTCCTACATCAAATTCGTTGGGATTTCATATCAAGGAGATCACCTGATGTTGGCAGGTCTAACACCATCAATAGGTTGTTGAACAAACTATGTTTGTTGCTGCAAAGGTTGTTGAAACTGCTGCAAAGGTTGCCCCTACTGCTTACAAGGTTTCCCTTACTGCTGTAAACTTTTCCTTGTTGCAGTAAAGGTTATTGAAAAATTCCTTGAGGGATTCCCTTTCAGTATTGGTAAGTTCCCAATGAGAGTTGACCATATGCACCGGGAATAGAATTTTGACCAGGTTGCACATGAGGACCTGCTTATGGAATATAAGGTGGATTTTGCAATGCTTGTGGATGATATGGAACATAAGACTATTGGAGAGGTATCTAGGCCATGTAAGGTTGTTTATACTGGATATTACCTGCCCCAGATGGACCAACGAGATTAGGAATACCACTAGGATTAGGTTGATTGTCTCTAAAAATGTGAGGTTGTGATCCACTCACATTGGTTCCACCAGACACAAGAGGAATATTGGGATTCCCCCCTAGGTTTCGAATGAGGTGGTGGTACATTATGTCCACTTGAGGGAGGGACTGAAGAAATTACAGACATATGAACAATGGTAATGGTTGTGATGGAATCATTAGTTGAATTGGAACTGATGTGAAAGTAGTTTGCACAAGTATCTGAGAGCTCACATTAGGACTAAATAGACCAAAAGTAGGCATAACATTTGATGACCAAATAGGATTTTGGTATAAAGGGGAAGCATTAAGAGTTCTTGAAACTAATTGCGCCAAGGTTGTATAACCATGTGGAGGAATAGGCCCACTATTTTCAGGATATGGTTGAGATGGAACTCTCCCTTCATAAGGAAAGCCTTCCGGAGGAAAGTCATATTCAAACTCATTATCAACATTGGGAGTGTGAGTAGCAGAGGCTTTTGGAGGACCTCAAGGATAGGTTGGAATCTCACCTTCTGAAGCCATAGGTGGAAACATATGGCGAGGAGAAACCTAAGATGGATAAGGATATAACTCCAAAGAAACACTTGGTTGATTGTATGTACTAAACGGGGTTTGACTAGATACCACAATTGGATCAAATAACGAATTCGAGGGGTATAAAACAGACATTTGTGTACTCTTTGGGGTTTCTGGATCAGACTCCTAAGATAATGATGAATCTCGATGTAGAGGATGAGAAGCAAGGGGTTGGATGCTTAGGACAATTCCAAGTTCAAAGCCTTGACCTTCAAGTGACTGTATAAGTTCAAGGTGAACTCTTTGTGAATACCCCTCAGTATCAAACAACAAAGCAGAACTGTGACGTGAAATCAATGGTTTAGCCACGGTGAATTTCTCTAAAGAGCAGAAGGAGAAAAAATGATTTGTTGAAGGTTGATTAAAATTAAAAATTTACAAGGAATTTACTCAATATGGGGCCAAGAATAAACTGCATTAGTTTGACATGTTATCATTGGTAGTTAATTTTATGGTATGAAACAACAAATAAATCAAAATGGGTAATACTAGGCAAGAGGGTTTACCAAGTACCCATGAACTGTTATATACACCTTAGCTAAAACCAAGGACTTGACGTATGATGGTCGATCTCCCCGAATGATGTGTTTGGTGTATCACGTTTACAAGGCAACTGACTCGGTTACCTGTGGCTAAAATATAGCAACCTAGTGGGGTCGCCCAATATATACTTGATTGTACGGGGAGCATAAGTTTCTGTTAGAGTTGTCTAATGCAGAACCGTTCAATGAGAGCGTCCGTATATACTTACCATACTGAAGTGCCTCCTATATACCCGAAAGTACTGGTTAAACTTCCATATACTTCCATATTGGGAACGGATTCCATCCCCAAGATACACTGCAACAGTTAATGACAGCTGCTAGGTTTATAGATGTCAGAACACGTCTCTAGCCTAGACCTCTATTTGTTCGCGTTAAGTTCCAAATTCTTCTTACATTAATTGAGTAAATTTTAATGTTTATCTTCAATTGTGTTTCAGTTTTGGCTCAACGATGTCACCTGTACCTATGATGCAACTAAATGATAAAAATGAAATCTTTCATTCGATGATGACTAAACTAATGAAGGAAGAGAGACAACCAAATAATGAATCAATGAAGAAAAATGCATCAAAACACAACTCTTTATCTTTCCAATGCAAAATGCAAAAATGAAATCTAATCTTTCAATTTCACAAACAAATGCAATGCAAAGATGTAATCCTAACAAACAAACAAACAAAAAACCACTATTCTTTCACTAAGATGCACTAATTTAATCTTTCTATATTCACTTTGATTCAACAATCCAAACTAATGCAATGAGTCAAAGAGAAAATGCAATCCAAAACAACCAAAATAAAACTTTCATTCACTTATGGTTTCGAATGCAAATTGTTTCAAAAATACTTAAATGAGGAAATCGTACACTTTATTTTCGAAACAAAGAAATCAAACAAGCATTCACTTTTAGTCCTTCCAAAGAATGCAACGATAATATATGCTTGACAATGGAAAAAAGGTAATCTTCAAAGCATCAAAATGACTCAATACTAATGAAAATATCTTTACAATCACAAACTGAAAGCAACTTGAAAAAGATGTCCTAACTATAGGAAGACTCCTGAATGGAAGTAATCAATCACATGAAAGTAGACCAAGCAATGGGTAGAGGGTGACCTAGAGACCCTAGAAGCCCTAGAAGGAAATCAAGCTTCAAATACACATTAACAAAGCCAAGAGACAAATGCAATTGTACAAGCATAACAATAAAGACAAATACAATGTACTCACACTGGAAAATAATTAACAGAGGTCAAAAAACAATGAAAACAAGAAGAAACCATAATTTCTTTTATCCTCTGGGATGAATGTGCCTGTTAAAGGAAAAAGGGTGATGCAAGGTAGATCAATGCGACTATAATTAAAAAATAAGTGTTGACAACACTTTTGTTGGTGCATAAAGCACGTTGGGCGAGAAAACTAAGGAAAAAAAAAAAATCTTCAAGATCAGAGTAGGCTAAACATCCTCAGGAAATAACCAGTGACTAAAAATAACTACAGTGATAAACACAAGCCAATATATTGGCATTGGTCAAACTCATCAGAGAATATAATTGAAGAAATGGATGGAAAGGGTTATAGATTCCCCAGCGAAGTCGTCATTTTATTGTCTAGGAAAATCCTCTCTGTGGACATAGATGATCCCTCTAGCCCAATGAGTGGGACTAGCAACCTATGTGATAATCTACAAGGACACTTTCCTAAATTACAATTGAAATGAGAGAAGAGGAAGATGGCCTACCGTGTTCTAATGCTATAACATACTCCTTTGTTGAAGACCTCGAATCACTTATGCCTCAGGCTCAACTCTACTGCTCATAGTGTTTCAATACCTACACAAGAGATTGAGGACACAACCAAGAATACAAGTACAAGAAGCATAATCGAAAGTAATCCACTTAACAAATCAAGGAGTATTAATATAAATGATGCATGAACATAAACCTTTATGGAAAGTGAACCAATAGTTATATATATTAATGAAATAAATGAGGAAGCATACAACCAAGCCTTGATTTCAATAAGGTCCCTTGAGTTAATGTCTAAGTCCAAGCTCAATCTCTACAAACACTCCTTCTCCAAGCCAAATGAGTAGCATGTAGGCACTATCTCAACATAAGGGTGCAAATAACCAAAGACCAACCATTTTGGGATGGATGAGGATGAATATATAGGCAAGGAAAGGCAGTTAGGATCTCTCCAAATATAGGAGAAGGTCCTCATCTCAAGGAGGTAGCTCATAGGGACAAGATCAAAAGGAAATATTGGGATAATTCAACAACATCCACATGGAACAACCTTCATCTCGTCATTCTAGAAGCCTCTAGATCACGAAGCTTCTTATCCTCTTTAGGAAAACTAATTCATTTTTTAACGAGCTTGACACAAGACAAGGAACTCTGCTCTAGACCCTTCATCATAGACCAAAAGATGTCATGGCATCCAAGAGGTGTTCATTAGATGGGAGAACAACACTCCCGAAGGGATACATGTCCAGGGATCTAGATGAAAATTTGTGCTCAAATTCCCCTAGCACATGGTGTACTAGGAAAATCCCCTATTGAGTCGCCTTTTTTTGTCTAGGAAATTCCTCTCTGTCAAGTGAGATGAAACCTCTAGCCCAATGAATGGGACTAGAAACCTACATGACAATATACAAGGACACTTTCTTAAATTACAATCGAAATGAGACAACAGGAAGATGGCCTACCACGTTCTAATTCTATAATGTACTCCTTTGTTGATGACCTCAAATCACTTACGCCTCAAGCTCTGCTCTACTTCTCACAACGTTTGAATTCCTGCATAAGAGATCGAAGACACAACCAATAATTCAAGTACAAAAAGCATAATATAAAATAATCCACTTAACAAATCAACGATCATTAAGATAAATGATGCATTAACACAAAAATTTATGGAAAGTGAACCAGTAGTTCTATATATTAATGAAATAAAGGAGGAAGCATACAACCAAGCCTTGATTTCCATAAGCTCTCCTTGAGTGAATGTCCAAGTCCAAGCTCAAGCTCTCTAAGCACTCCTTCTCCAAGCCAAATGAGTAGCATGTAGGCACTATCTCAGCATATGGGTGCAAATATCCAAAGAGCAACCATTTTGGAATGAGATTGGATGAATATATAGGTAGGGAAAGGGAGTTATAATCTCTCCACAGATTGGAGAAGGCCCTAACCTCAATGAGGTAGCTCATAGGGATAAGATAAAAGGAAAATATTGAGAGGATTCGACCACATACACACCAAATAACCTCCAACTCATCGTTCTGGAAGACCTTAGATCACAAAGCTTCTTGTCCTCTTTGGGAAAAATTACCTTTTAGGGATCAACATGGGTATCCAAGAAAAAGGCATGCTAGCACCGTGAGGCTAGTATAATGAAACTAGCAATCAACATGAGTTTCTAGTGTGAAGGTCGCACTGATCCTGAAATTAGGATTTTAGAGTTCACTTCTACAGGGAAGGCTCAAGGCATGTTTCCATCAGTGTTTCTGGGATGATTTGTGTTGCATATCAGGATGGGTACACTACATGATTTCCAAGTTTCGGGAACTTTTTGGTATGACACAAGGAAGTGTAGGAGGTGTGACAAAATACTGTGTAACAGATGCCCCCTAAAGAATGAAGGAAAAACAAAGAGTGATGGTTGAGATGCTTTACGATATATTGCAAGGATGAGAAAAAACACTGTCAGGAGACCTACAAATCAAGGACACATATACATATACATATTTGATATCAAAACATGAATCCGCAGTATGGATGCAACCATTCAGATAGAAAGGACTTTATGAAAAGATTCATGGCATGGGCACAACCATCCGAATGAAAAGGATCATCTATAAATCTAAGATCCAAGGTATGGATGCATCCATTTGATTTGGAAGGATAATAATCATCATAAATATGAAGTCCCCCGGTATGGTCACAATCATCCGTATAGAAGAAACATGTGTACAATCATGAACAATACATTACTCCATGTGGCCTAAGTCATATCAAAAAAGACTTAGCGTCTTGCACTCCATCCAAATCCAATCAAATTATGAATTCTAACATGCAAATGAATGTGTCAAAGTTGAACATGCTATAAAACCACCTAATTACCATCCAATGATGTGGATCATTAACAAGCATGAGAGAAACCACCAATAATGATAGTGGTCCTCAAGGTACAATAGTAAAATCCGTGAATGCGAAAATGAAGATGATGTTAAACACTCGTGGAACCATCCGATCAAAGGCCAATGATGTAAAATTGTCATCGGATGTGAAGAACTTGCCATTAAGGCATGCAATCTCTAAGGTACTCAAAGGGAGTTTCTAAGTCATTTTCTTGGATAATAAGCTGAAGTTGACAAGAAGTGACCCATTGAAGGAGGGCCATAATGATTCCCTCATCATTGACATGAAACAAGGAATAAAGTGAAATGAATGAGTATGATCAAGACTTTAGCAAAATGTCAGACAATGTATAGGTAACAAACTGCAAATAGGACTTCTCTTGAACATATCAGAGACATAAATCTGGAGTGTGGCAGCATTTGACTCAACATAGGACCAACAGTCCTGATGATGAAATTGAATAGTCAAATGAGAGACAAAATCGATCACCCAAACTAGGAAATACAAGTGACTGAGAGAGGATATCCCAAACCTGACACAAGATGCAGATGAGTGTCATGTTCAAGAGCGACATGCTGCCTATACAAGAGACGTTTGAGTTTTATTTTCCCCACTATTTCTAGTGAGTACCCCAATTATTTTTATCACATGCTTGAAGGGGATAAAATATGATTTTCATATAAGTTCATTCTTCGAATGAATCCATCCTAGTAAGTTTTACGATTCCTAGGAAGGATAATCTCCATCACGTCCTAGGAAGGATAAACTTGATCTCATCCTGGTGACAAGTATTTCACCATTTATTTTTTAACGAGTCCAATCGTAGAATAAATCGATGTCTTTTTCATATTTATAGAGTTTCAAAAAGAGAAGAAAAATAAAACTCCATAATGTCCCTTTGCGTAATTTGTCTCTCGAATTCAAAGAGGTAGAAAACAATATTCGAGAGAACCTCTTAACCATGTCGACCAAGGTGTATCTTTTTCGTAAATAGTTAATCCCAACACAAAAAATGGATAAATGTATACTGAGACAATGTCAATTTGTTTAATTTAACGAGTTCAAAAGGACAAGTACTCGACAATCTTTTCATATTTAGAGAGTCAAAAAAGAGCTTAAAGATGACTCGAGGAGGGTTCCTTTATCATTTATTTTTCACGAGTTCGAAAAAGAGATAAAATAACAACTCCTTGAATCAGTAAAAAATGATCACTGTAACCACCGAAAGGAACCTATAACTACACAAAGACAACCACACAACACTGATATCGAGGAAAATAATAAAATATTGGTAAAAATGTATTTAAAACTTGTAAATAGACTAAAATTAAAAATATTTTTACCATTTTCACTTGGAGTAAATTAGAGAGCACATTTTGCCTTATTTTCCTTGATTCTTCAAACAAGAAGTGTGGGATATATAGGGCATCATTTCATGAACTGTCAGCTGCAAGTAACAAATCTTCCTTTTTCCCTTCTTTCAATTCTACTTTCATGCCATTTCTTAGGGTTTTGATAAGCTAGAAGAGAGGATTTCAAAATTTTAAATCAGGGGTGATCAACGTGGGTTTTTTCATCGAGTGCATGTTAATTGCCCCTAAGCCCGAAAGGCTCTCATGCTGCCAACACGAGATTAATTAAAACAGTCGCACTGGCTACAGGTCACAAAAATTGAAGAGAAATCTTCTCTTTTAAACGAAATTGTTGAGTTTTTATCCCATGAAAAAGCATTTAACCATTTTTAATGGTTGTTTTGTAATAATTTTCAAAAACATGGTCATTGAAAGGAAGGAAAGATGCCATGAGGTAGAATATCACAAGGCTGCCCAAGATCCTAAATCCGTCAATGCTTTAAGGAATTGTACGCTATTGAAATTCTTCTGAACTTCAGGACTCAAAGCCCAAAACGAGCCACTACACTATCTGATCAGTTTATGGGATGTCGATCAGGAGATGTTCCTCATTCGAGACCAAGAATTGGAGTTGGAAGTGGCATACATTTACTTCATTATTGGATTTTCCAGAAGAGGGGAAATGGTTCAACTCTTTAGATCTCATGCTAGAGGTGAGAGCACTAATGCCCTAACTAGAAGGCATTACCTAGGTGCAAAGACAACAGTGAGAGGGAAGGTGAGATACTAACCATGGAAAATCTTCCCTCGAGGGTAATTCTACACACCATGGACCATATAGTTGGGTCACAGGTTTTGCATGAGGTTTTAAAATATTAGTTCTAGTATGCAATAGACTACCTTACTCCAATAGTGTTAAACTAGTGTGAGGGACTATTAGTCAACTTGAAGAGGCAACTGACCAAAGTCAAGAGGGTAAACTTGAAGCAGTTTGTCTATGGTTCGATTTTGATCACTTTCATTTTGGAGCATGCGCCCCTATTTTGGTATCAGTGGATAGAGATGCCTGATCTTGCTCCACAAGATATGAGGCTAGTCAGATGTAGTGAGCTCATGCCTCATGGAGGAGGGGGCCAGCAGATGCATTTTCCTCCACAGTTCTTCAGTTGGTTGTGTCAACAACTGATTGTTATGGATGATAATTCCTATGCAAGCATAGATTTCAGATAGTATCTAGATCTACCTATAACATTGGGTGAAGAGTGGACTGATGGAGATAAAACTTATTTTTGGAATTTTCAAGTTTTATGAGTTTTCTTTTTTTATTAAAGTGTATCTCAGAGTTTACTTGTGCTAAATGTGCAGATGTGGGTCCAAAAAGGCCTCTAGGCATGTCACTAATAACATGAAAAGTAGCACGCCAGATAGAGGATGCCCCATACGAGGAACGAGTGGATCCTATGGTACAGATAGAATGATTTATGGAAGTGATCACCCAAGGGATTCTAGAATATGGGACTATAGATGATGTGCCACTACAATACTAGAGGCATATAGTAGGAGTGTCTGCGAGATTGTATCACCTTTTAGGCCGAGTGATCAGAATGGTCTCATGCTATCGAGAGGATCATGTGGATGAATAGCCTTTTCTAGTCATGTTTTTTGCATTGTTGTAGGCTTTGAAAGCCATGTATCCTAGAACACTTTATTTTTGAGATTTTGATGAACAAACTTTGACAGACGCAATACACACACACACACACACACACACATGCATGTTTTTATCTTCTACTTATGTGTTCATTTATCATGATGATATGATAAATTTTATAAATTAAGCAAATGTCTATCAAGAACATAATTTGCTAATGCATCTGTTAAGGTATTCAAATTGCGTGGAATGTGTTGATATGTGATATAATCAAAATTTATTACCAGTAATCAAACATGTAGATACATATGCAAAATTTGTGGATTTATTATTGAGTAATGAATATTTAATTGTAATACAATGATTTGTGAATCCAACTTAAAAACTAAATTTTAATGCCAAGAGCAACTTCTTCGAATAACAATTCGATCACTGCATTGTACTCAACAATATTATTAGTTTTCCATCCCAGGGAAATGCCTTGTCAATCAATCAACTCGCCATTAGAGGAAAAGACTGCCCAAGCTGTGGAAGATACGTTCTGTGTGCTACAACAAGCACCATCAATAAAACCAACATAGTGGCTTGATGACATTTGCAAACTAAGTGGAACACAAGGTAAGTACAGGAAACATGTCTGCAAAGCAAAAAATCTCACCAAAAAATCAAAACTGCACACCAATGAATTCACACACTAATGTACAAAAGTATATTTATGCGGATGACCATGGGTAAAAATCTCATATAGAGTCCATTTTCGGACTTGGGTAATCGATCAACAAAGAATGAAACCAAAGTTTCACTGTTTGCATGACATGTAAGCATTAAATCGGTAAAATAATGGAATGACATTCATAAATGGCTATACCCCCATGCCCCCCAAGCGAGTGAGGGTTACGAGTAATAGGATGACTACCCCATTGCGATAATGGTAAAATGGTAAAAATTCAGTGAGAAGGTCTCAAGAAAGGAGTGAGAAAATCTTAATCTCATGACAAGGAAAAGATGCCCCCAGTTGAAAGATTTTGACAATTTTAGGTTGGACTGAAATGTCATAGGCAAAGCTATAATAATATTTCCCATAGTAATTTCAGACAAAAATTCATGCAAAAGAACATGTGTTTGAATTGGATAATTTGGGTTATGAGAAACAAAAGCTTCAAGACATGAAGGAATCTCACTTAGACTTGGAAGAAACGAGGAACGATGATGGACATCATTCCAAGGAGTTTAGTCAAGAGACATAACCTCAACAATACTCTCATTGGTGGGGAATATCTCGTTCAAAGGATCGGGAAAATCCAACCAACCAAGCCAAGGAGATTGCGAATAAGTATCTAGGTACATACTAAGAACAACATGAATTTCTGAAGCAATCATAGAAGCTAAGACAATCTCATGATAAGATTGCTCCAAAGGACTTAGCGTATAGCATCATAAAATGAATCAACCTGATTGGGAGAAGGAATTATCCATGGGTCTATAGAAACAATGATCATGTTGATCGAGGTGACATATAGAGGTGGGAGAGAAAAAGTTCCCATTAAAGGAGCATCTTTAAAAAGACCTGCCCCCATGCTCTCATATGGAATATCGGTATTTCCCACATATGAGATGTTTCCATTCGAGGCGCTAGAAGAGAAAAAGGACAATTGATCGATGGTGAGAATTTTTCCTTCATGAGGAAAATAGAGTACCCAGAACAAATAGGAAACCAAAAAAAGATAGCATGGGTCTAACTTTGCCCAAGTAGAAGGTTGTAATTCAGATTCACATCTACAACTTCCACTTATAACTCGACAGACTTCCCTTCCAAATTGATAGGCAAACTTGTGAGAATACCATAAGGACGGGAGCCTCTGCCATCAAAGGCCTCCAAAGTGTTTAGGGACTAGTTTAGAGGTGGAAAGCCTATAGCTTTCCGACATGAAACATACATGATGTAGGTGCAAGCATCTCCATCAATGATAGTATGATGTATTGCCTTTCCTTTTATAATGAATTGGATCAAAAAGGCAATCTGATGAGGAAGACAAGGAACATGGTTTACAAGGTTGAAAGTAATCAAGCTCGAATCAATAGGATCAATGCCTCCAATAGAATACAATAATGATTTCCGATGCGTTGGACAATTTTGGAGAACTTTTGAAGTAGACATCACTAAAGGCACTTGGGATGAATCTTCAACAATATTGTAATGCTGAGTAGCTCTAGCATTTAGATTATAGGATGACTTCCAAAGCACACCTTTGGGAGGTGGTTGGACAATAGAATCATTATTAGGTCTCTCCTATGGAGAGTACCAGAACTCGGTGGAGTGGAAGTAGAAGGTATATCAATGGCTTCTTTTTCCACCATCTACTTTTGAGGGGTTTGATAATATTTTGATCGAGTGGCTAGAGAGATAGGTAAAGAACCCATCATCATGTAAACATGAGAACCATATGAGGCAAAGGATTGAGGTTCATCTACCAAATGAGTCTTCTGAGATGGGAATGGCTCTTTCAAAATAGTCGGGGTCCCTTTCGATAAACAACTTACTTTGACACGTCAGGGATAATCCTTAGTATAATTATCTTCCTCACAAATGAGGCAAGGATATTTCATCTTTCATTTAGAGGCATTAGCCACATATGACGTAGGAGGATCTTGTTTCGGGTTATCGTATTTTTCTTTACCTTTACCATTCTTCTTACCTTTCAAGGCTTTATCTTCCATGGTAGACTGAATGTCATTGACCTCAGAGGTTTTACCAGGATTCGATGGGTTTTTCGAAGGATGACTAGAAATAGCATTCAAAAATATTTTTGCTTCAAAGAACCTTTAGTGGAAGTTTGGGATACTGATCCAATTATACCATCAACAGGTGGTATATCAGGAGAGTTTGAAGATGTTGGATTCAAATATGGTCTTAAAGCATCAGGAAACATTTCATATAGGGTGTCTGATTGTGAATAAATTAAATCCAAATACTAGGTACGAGAAATAGCTTGGTCCTCGTTAACACAACCACCCATTGCTATATCTTTAGCAATTTTGTGTACGAATGACTTGGTAAACCATTCGGTCAACAACTCATAAGGTATTCAAATTTGATGAGGTGACTTCGAGTTTTCCATTCATGGATATGATCAGAGATATGGGTCATGGTATCCTGCTTTAGGGATGTGAGAAAATGAGTACCACTTTTATAATGAACTGGAAATTAGAAGTGGGTGAGGAAGGCCATAGCCAAAGAGTTAAAGTCTGCATAGGTACCTCAAGGCAACTTGACGTACCACTTTATGGCAGTGTCTGTCAAGGTTTGTTGAATGAGGCACAGAAAAACAAAATCATTAACATAGGAATTGTAAGAACACCATAATTGATATGTCATCACATTGGCCTATGGGTCCTCTTTAGCTTTTTCATCGAATTTGGGGCAATCACTTGGAATTTGAGTGGGAACAGGAGGCCAATAAGGTGAACGAAGAGTTGGATCATTAGTAAGCCTCGAGACATCATGCAGTTCAAAATTCACTAAAAATGGAAATTGTGAGTTAAAAGGCATATAATGCCTTTGATAAGGCCCGATCTGCGGGTTCCAACCTTGTTGGTAAGGATCCTGCCCCAAAGTGGAGGATTTTGACCATAAGGGGCTTGATGTTTCCCCCACTGAGGGGTACCTTGACCATAAGGTAGATTTTGACCAACGTAGGGTTGATATTAACCTGCCATAGGTTGTTGGTGACCATAAGGAGGATAAAAATTATGTACAACATATGGATAGTGAAGTTTCTGCAGGTACTGACCCTGGTAATAAAGTTGTTGGCTGGCCTTGTGTCTGCAAGGTTTGACCTTCTTCATATACAGGTTGAGCTTGTTTCTACAATGGTTAAACTTGTTGCTACAATGGTTGACCTTGCAAATTCAAGGATTGATAGGGTTGTGTTGTAGTGGCTGCAAAACCCTCCAAAAGTTTGGCCTACATCCAATTTTGGAGCCTCCTTTGAGAGTTTTACTGGATGTTTGCATGCACTCGGGTTCACCCCATGATCTCGTGTGAGTCTTTTCACCCACCTTGCTTGATCGTTCAATGGAAAGCTCTTTTATGTTGGTAACAATGTCTTTCTTGCAACCATACTCTGGTCATGCACAAGGTCTTCACTTCATGTGTACATGTTGTGTTCGTTATGTAAACATCTATCGCACCCGCACATGAAGTTGTATGCAATGTCGCACAAGCGTCATAGCAGTCGTCCAATGATCTATCACAAGCGTTGTGTGTATTTCTCGCACCATCTATCAGTCATGCTGAGCATGTGTGTCTTGATGGTTTGAGGTTTCTTGTTATCAAGTCATGTGAGTGTGTTTGCAAGGTCACGTATGAAAAAATTCACTCGCTCACACACTTAATCATTTTTGTTGAAGTTCTGACGACCAGATCACCCTCTAATATCCGAACCTCCACCTCGCCCTTGACTCAACCGACTGTCACCCAGAATAGTGCAGAAGAATCCAACAAGCCATTTCAAGTTGTGTTTCCTACAATCTAATCAATCGAATCTCTTATTGGTCAACCGAAGAGTTTGACTAGGTAGTCACCCTGGGACTAAATACCCTAAAAAATTACGTAGAGGCTACAGACCTCGCCCACTCTATTGACTGAGAAAATTGGGCAGACAGGCCAGATAGGCACCCAATTCCCTTCCCTGTCTCCCTCAAAAAATTACACATTTCTCCTATCCAATCATGCAATTAGTCGACCAGTTGCTCACCCAGAAAAGTATGCATATTTCAAAAGCAAGCCTTTTGTAGCCCACTTTGCTCAAAAACTCCACAAAGGCCATCAGCAGGTCAGCCTCCCAGCAACTGCACATTTTTTCTCTTGAGCAACTCCCAACAACTTGCTGCTAGTTCCCTCGAAAAACTATGCAGTTTTTCCTACAAGGCTCCTGCAACCACTACTTGCTCCCTCCAGAAACTATGTAGATTTTCTTGCCAAGCCTTCCCGTAGCTTGCACTGCTTCCCTTTAGAAATTGAACACATCTATCCTCCAGCCAAGCCAGATCCCACGGTAGTGATTGCGGATCCAAATTGCATGTCTCCACCTCTCAGTGACTTCTACACAATTTGCACCAGTAGTACCCAAAGCCTGTATCCCAGCTCAAAACAGACCTCACATGATTTCGTAACCCTGTCCTCTCTCCTAGTCACCCGCATCCAAAAATAATCATGCATCATGGTAAACTAGGAGTTTTATGGATTTGATGTCATCTAGTCATGAGTGATTATAGATACAAGTACATGAATAGATATGACGTGATGTAAAATGGGATGAACAAGCAGAGTGCATGCAAAAGGAAGTGTTCACGAATGAACAAATAAATAATCCATGCAAGGAGATCTGTTCACAAATGGACGAACATGTGAAGATGTGTTTGCGGATGGATGGATGGACAAACATGCTAAGATGTGTTCGCGGACAAACAAACAAACGAACATGCAATTTTCGCGAACAAACAAACATGTCAAGCATGCCAAAGTACAAGCAACAACCAACATGAAAATGAAACATCAAGCAAACCCAACGACCATCAAAGACTCTGCGCACCTTTCCATGTGGAGGTGAAGCTGTGTTTTGGTCATGGAATTCCCCCCAAGGCATGTTTTTGGGCTTAAAGCCCAAGTTTTGACCAAGTCTTTTGTAAAAGCTCCGCAAATTATGGGCACGAAGCGTGAAGTTAGAATAGAGTGCGAAGTCATAATAGAGTCATAGGGTTATCCACCCTTGTTTTTGAAATATAATGTCAGCTTGATAGACTTACCCATGGTCCATGTAAGCAATGGAACACATAAAATATTGCAAAAATATAAACATAGAAAATGCATAAAACAAGAGAGACACAGATATACGTGGTTCACCCAGTTTGGGCTACATCCACAGAGAAACAACCAATTCTTCTTTTATTATATTATCCAACAAACTGAAGAGATACAACCTATAGCAGATCCGCTGTAACACCCTCTTCACTCTCAATATCCTCTCTCTTCCTCACTCAAAATACATATCTACATAGACGCAATACAATTCCCTCCTATATAGTGAGGGGTTTCCTTCTAGGGAAAAAAACCCTAAACTAAACATAACTTCTACCGTCAGATCATCCACTTAATGAATGGCCTAGATTGACTAGAAATTACTAGACTTTTACAAGGCAATTTTACAACTATTTTAGCTTCGGGGGCACTGCCCCCGAACCCCTGCCAGGGGACCGCTGGCCCCAATACCCCCCAGCCGGGGTAGATTTACCCCCCGCGTGGAGGGGTGTACAGTCTTTCTGGGGTATACATCCAACTAAAACCTTTGAATACAGAAGATAATCAGACTCCACACCCAACACCGTGGACCATGGGAATGTATAAATAGGGCGAGGCTCTAAGTGTAGAAGACATAACATAGTTAAGAGAATGGAAGCATAAGGAGTCTAAGAGATTGAATCAAAGTGTAAAGCGTGTCTTTGGGTCGTAGAGTAGGAGAAGGATTTATAGCTGAGTGCACAGAGGCCTAGTAGTCTTTAGTTGAGTGCGCAGGGTAGGTCAAGTCTGTAATCATTGGAAGAATTAATAAAGAGAAGTTTACCATATTTCTATGTATCGTTTCCAATTTTAATGTATGATTAGGTATAAATTGCAAGTGCACTATTTATTTGTTGCGCGAACTCATATGAATGTGTTGTATAAATAAATATAACATAAGACATCCATTTAGGCATAGGAATATAAGTAAGATCTTAGGTGCGACTTAGGGGAATAGAACAGAGCATTGCTCCAACAACGTGGAAGCCCCATAACCCCTAGCTAGGACTACACGAAGGCAATTATATCAGGGTGTGAAGGCTTGGGAAGTACACAAAGAAACCTGTGCTAAGGGACTAACAGTTGGACCATTTCAACCTCTCAAACATCTCAAGGGTGTGGAAACCTAGTTCCAGCAACCCCCCATACTACTTTGTGTGAGACCTTAGTCTGTGTTCCATGGACTATTGCTGAAAGGGCCAGTAGTACAGGGATTTTTTTGGCTAATTAACTCCAAACCTGGGTCAGGCCCCAACAAGAAAACAAATGGTTCTGTTGTCGGGACCGAGATCTGCATAGAGATGTCTGATGTCGTATCGCTGGAATCCAACAGAGAAAGGAATTGAAGATTGGTTGGACAGAAATATTCACGAGTTCATGATGTAGGAAAACAAGAATTTGCGACTATCAAAGAAAGAGTGGTTAGACTACTATTTATATATAGAGATCCATGAAATTTTCTTTGCATCTTTTCCTATTGAGCTATATGAGTGGGTCGCGAAGCTAGCCGATAGCCAAGGAAGGTGTAAACTCGACAGACCTATTGTGTGAACCCCAGAATTGGTGCGCAGATTCGAAGCATCGGAGGATAAGATCGCACACATTGTTGATCACTGGCTTGATCAAATCATAGGAGGATTCATCACCAAGTTCGCGGTAGATACTTTAGTCAGCTATAGTGAGGCAGAATGATACTTCCTCAAAGGGCTGCGAGGTAAGTATGCTAAATCTTTAAAGACTTGGATTAAAATGCTACTGTGTGAAAAATGGGTTATGTGAATAAATTGATGTTTGGGGCTATGTGAAGTGGAGAGAATCTACAGAAACGAAGGTAGTATAGAACTGGAAACCAGCCCCTTGATTTTACCTCCGTAAGGAGACGAAGAAGAACTCGCGAAGGTCTCACCAAGAAGTGAGATCAATTTGATAAGATAGAGAATTCCACGCATACCACCCCCACCCACACCACTACCAGTTTCACCATATTCACCTCCATCTTCGCCCATTCCACCTCTGCCACCACCGCAAAGCAATATGGCGAGTGCGATAAAGTTTCCATTGTTCAAAGGAGTAGGGAATGAAGATCTGGACCAGTTTTGGTTTGTGATAAAAGCTGTATGGGAAGCACAGGGAGTCACGGATGAAAACATAAAGAAGGAATTTTTTTTTAGTGTTCTATAGGATGGTGTGCTAACCTGGTACATTAAGCATTCCAATGATAATCTGAATGCGAGGATCGCAAATATCCAAGTTGCGCTAAACAAAGAATTTAGTAGGCCAAAGTCAGAGGTGCAATCGATCATTGGGTTCAAGGAAATCACAATGCTACCACACAAGACCCCTTGGGAGTTGGATCAGAGACTGAAGTGTACAATTCATGAAGCTAACATGATGTTGACAGATGGACAACACCGCGAATGGTTTGTAGCATCAATAACACCACACCTAAGGAACGCACTGTCATAATAGAGGCTAACCACTCAAGCCGAGGCCTTGGAGGTCGCAATGAGATTGTAGGAGACCTCAATATAGGATCCTAACCTGGGATTTCAGCAAATTCACACGTAGTTGAAAAACTTGTGCCTTGAGATGCAGAGATTGAAACAAGACAAGACAACTCGCCCAGAAGTGCATGATGAGGTATGGTGCATAAAGTGCAAGGGTCAGGGACATAACAAGGACCACTGCCTAGTGTTCACGAATTACCTTATGGGAGGAGGACCAATTCCATTGAGACTGGAGGCATAAGCAGGATTGAGCGTGGCACTTGCATTATGGTGCGTGATTTGTCAGATGGGAGGAAAGCATGCTACAAACAATTGCCACTTATTACAAAAGTACACACAGAATTCACAACAATTGTTCTGTAATTTCTATAGATCAGTAGGCCATGATGAGAGCACCTGTAGAATTTATGAGTTGATGATGGATCAGACTCCTACCTACAAAGTTCAGGCCAAAACATGGCCCCTTGAACAGAATGTAGGGATGGCACAAACCCAATTTTAGGGGCGCGGACGAGGCTGCGGCGGAGGAGGACCAGGAAGAGGCCACAGACAACTGATATGTTACAATTGTGGAGGGTCAGGACATTATGCTCGTGATTGTACAAACCCAACGCAACCATCATGCTTGTATTATACATTGTTTGATCATGAGATGGAGGATTGTCCCACTCTGATAGAAAGGTTGCGTAATAAAGGAGAATTCCAACCTCCCCCGACACAGAACCTACAAATGATGAGATCTGAGCCGCGCGAGGAAGACCCTAATGTGAATATTGTGCTTCAAAGTGGAATTACAATAGGGCATGATAAAGGCAAGCAGCCTGAAGAAAGTACCTGGGTTCGCAAGGCTCCAAAGAAGGAACCAGAGTTTGATTTGGAGTGCATTAACGAAACCTTCAAGGAAGCCAAGAAGAGCTTCATTGATGCCTCCACTTCAAGAAGTAAAGACAAACTGGAGCCGAAAATGGACCCATAAATGCTCACAACGTTCCTGGAAACATGCATGAAGTTGTTACGCGATAGCAAGGTTGTAAAGGGGCTGCAAGAACTCATAAATAGATGTGCTGGGACCATGCAAGGAGAACTGTGCGTAGTCTAGAAGCTCGGAAAGAACACAACGCGAACGGGAAGGGAGATGAGATTGACTACATAAATTGGAGAATATGAGATGGACCAAGTGATGTTGGATCTAGGATCAGACACAATTGTCCTACCGAAGCAGACATGGGAGTGCATGGGAAGGCCTACACTACAATGGCCTCCTATTCAACTACGAATGGCGAACCAACAAAAGATCCTACCTATGGGGAGGTTGCAGGGAATCACAGTAGATATCAAAGGAGCAAGCATGCTAGAAGATTTTGAAGTAATAGAGATTGTTGATGATAGCAGTCCTTACCCCATGCTATTAGGGATAGATTTGGCCACCAACATGAATGGGGTGATAAATCTAAAGAAAAGCAAGATTATTTTTGAAAAGAAGTCTCTACGCATAGTTGTATCTTTGGACCCTGCAGAAGGATCGCGCTATACAGAGCCAGTACGCGACTACGACAATGACGATGACTTGGAATGCATCTACAAGATAACCACGCGCAATCAAGACTAGGTGAATCCGACCGTGGATGGACGAATCTCATGGGAGTGTGAAAGCTCCTTCACATCGGATTCGAACGAGGAAATAGAACAATAGTAGAACTGGTTACACGAGGTAACCACACTGAACTGTAACATGATGACGAGATCGTTGCGCTGTGTATCAATGAAGGTGAGGGATATGCCTACATATGATGGGTTAAGTGAGGTGGATCAGTTCTTGAGCAAATTTAAAAGAGAAGTGCCAGAACAACAACGTTTTGAATATTTGAAGTGGGTATTGCGTGCTACACCCGCAAAGTGGTGGGATACGCACCAAAGAAGCTTCGAGGATTGGCACGAATGTAGAAGGATGATGTGCATGTAGTTTGGGAAGCCTTAGATAGACAATATTTCTAGATGAAGTGGTATGTGCACCTACCTATCCATATGGATGCAGGCATATGGTGTGAAACCTGCGCAGATGCACATAGTCTTTGCATTAGGTGATATGGTCAGTAAGAAAGTGTGGGCAAGGCAATGGCACGAACGACCCCTCTAGTTGGAACCATGGAGTATGGAAGGACCAAGTGTGTAGAAAAAAGTATGCGAAGAACTAAATAAATTCCATAATGTGAAGTGGACTGACTGGGACCTACGCGTACTAGTGGCTCTATGGGCTTAGAGGACCGTGTGCAAGAACCTGACCCCACAGGCACTGACGAGGCTGGAGTATGAAGCGAACACTGTAAGCCCCATAGAGCACTGGTAGATACGTGGTTCACGGAAACTTGGAAGAATAAATCCAACAAGGCAATTTTAGGCTCCAAGAACTTGAGAGAAAAAGGGTGCGATTAAGGAAGAAAAGCGCTCTGGTAGAAGCGAAAGCCAAGAAGCTAGAGGACGAGATAAAGGAAGATTTTCTCAATAAGAAGACCAGGGGATAAGACAGGGTACGCATGATCACACTGACAAGTTTGAGGACTATCATCATGAATTGATCAATCTGATGCCTTGGCTTGGACTGCACATTACTAAGCGAATTAAACAGGGTTGCACGTTGTAGATGATAAAGTGCACGATGCTGCCACTAACAATAGAAGGTGGGTATTTTCTAGGAAAAGTGATGGATGACCGGATGAAACCCTATACAAGTGGTGCAGCCACCTGACTAGCTGAGGGAAGTACAATGTTAGCACTCCTGGCAGTTGAAAGGAGGCACGAGACTATAAACTACTCTGCTTGGGAGCTGCGTGATGTTGGAGCTACGCGCAGAAGCAAAGAGTCACAAGGTCTGTGACTGCGCAAGGGGGGTTGCGCTGCTGTGCGGGTTGGCCAGAAAGTGACTGTTGGAGTCACTATTCATGATGTGATGCTCGACTTGAGACCAAATGGAGTGGGTGGTAGGAATTTAAGACACGATTTATGGGTAAGATTTGGGAAAATCTGCCACTAAGGGAGCATTAATGAACCGGATTTGGGGAGAATGGCCGAATTCAAATTCAAAAGGTGCTATAAATTACAAAGGGTTGCCCAGTAAACAACACTTGGTCATTTGAAAATAGAGTAGTTGTATACCCCGCATAGCCTGAGCAGAGCCCTGTTTGACTTGTGTAGAATGTTCATTGATCCCTTGAGTACGCGAGTGATAGATTTCTAAACGGTTCAATGGCAGCATCTAAGGAAGTTATGGAAATTACAAAGATGTCCACTGAAGAGACCGTGCAGGCCCTAACTGTCGGGGATGCCCTTGAAGGCAACAGGATTATGTCAATAATCCCTAAATCACCGTGCATGCCAAGAACAAAGAAAGACAAAAAGATGATGATTCCTGTACGTGTGTCCTCGTGAACCCCGTTGCACACCTAGCTAACAATAGAGGAGAAGGGGAAAGTCATTAACATAGAAACCAATGAGGAGGAGGAAGACCTGGAGGACTTTGTCATTGAGGAAGACAAGGTCGAAGGCATGGATGAGGGAACTTAGCCTGTGCACCCTCCAACAAGCCTACTTGCCTATATCCCCCCGTGGAAGGGGAAGGCTAAAGTGCCCAAGGATCTTGACGAGAGAAAGAGCTCTCTCCAAACCCCATTACTCCAAGAAAACATCATTTTTTAGGGCACACACCTGGGACGAGTGCCTAGCTTAAAATTCGAAGATTGGGACCTCGCTGACCATGAGAAGTTCCCTCGCCTATAGACCGCACAGCTCATGAAACCTAGGCATAACACCATGGTGGGGGTTACCAAATTAGAGCCACGAAAGTGGTTATGCGAAGTGTAAAAGACAGGGCTACTTAACCTGCTCTGGGTGTCGCATTTCCACTGCACCCCAATAACAACTTTCATGATCAGGCAGTTGCTCTTCCTAGTGCATGGTGGGTGTTTGTGGCTAGATCATTCCATCCCCATCATGGAACATTTGATTCACTGCATCACCTGGCTGCCATGCAAAGGAGAGGACCCCACAAATATCTCGGAGGGGAAAAGCAGTGACCTAGCCATCGTGGAGGCCATGAAGAAGAAGTATAAACTAGAAAAGAAGAAGAGGGGCTATGCCATATCCAACATAAATGACAAATAAGTAAGAGTGGCGACCCAAATACTGGCAGGTAAGGTTATGCACAAGTACCATGCGGATGAAGTACCCACGCCGGTGGTATCACTTGCTGAGCAGTGCATAGAGGGGGTCCAGTTTAATTGGTCCAAGTTCCTCTACGAGAAATTCTTGGAGAATTGTCATGAAGCCCAGGAACAAGGAAAAATGTTCCATTATGCATGGCTTCTACTGTCCATAATGCTCATGGCAGGGGAATTATCAGAGGATAGTCAATTCACCACAATTGACAAGGATCTGTTGGAGGCTGCAAAGTATGCTTCGCTCTGGGCCACAAAGGATGAAAAACGGATCCATGACAGTAAGATATTATTGGTGTTCATGGAGAAGAAGCTTTGAATGGGGATAAACCGCAAGCCGTGGTTATCACCCACTATCTACAATAGCCTACAAAGTTTTGCAGAGTTTAAGGCGGACCTCCACAACATATAAATCAGAGTGCGCAAGGACTAGGCTAAGCAATGGAGAGAGCTACCCTTTGTAGCCACTAACGATGTAATATTTAATGTACTGGAGACATGGTTGTTGGAGTGGCATGCTCCAGACATTGCAGTCATAGAGAAGTCTACGATGCAAAGGAAGAAAGAGGAGGCCAAACTCCACATGGTGTAGTTGGCAGAGAAGAGAAGGAAGGAGGCTGTGACAACAAAAGTGCAAGAGGTGCGGGATGCTACATAGACAGCAGCTAAATAAAAAAAGTGAGTAGTAGCAGCAATAGTGCAAGAGGCAGCAGTAAAGGAAAATGAGGGCCAAAAGTCGCCTTCGCATGGGTAGGAAGCAGAGGAAGAGGAGGGAGGCGCAAACCCACACACCACATCAACACTACAGGAGTGCCAACACCTGACCGAGCAGACAGGGCTGCACAAGAAG
>APFE031604146.1:119815-156008 GCA_000404065.3 Pinus taeda | reverse complement strand
CCATTTCAAATCGAATCATATTCATTAACATAACAATGACAGAGCGGAAACATAAATCACATGATCAGAATATACATTGTGCCTCTGCTGACTTGTTGTGGGTTAAATGTATATTAACGGAATGACATCCAAACTCAGGGTTACGATCCACATATTTTTTAATGACCAATAACAGGATTACAATTTGTTAATCATTCAATCAAACAATGTGTGCCAACAAGTTTTCCTCCTATTGCAACTGCTATACATTAAAGATACCAGCCCCATAATTATTTTAACAAGCTACGTATTTCCTTCATGATTTCAGCCTGGACTTGCACTATCTTTGCCAGACTTTTGCAAAATATGGACAGGATCGGATCTTTGCTAAAGTTGAACTTTACTTTTGCCTAGTAAAGTCTATTGAATCAAAATTCACGTCGAAGTCAGGCACGACTCGTCAAGGATAACTTTTGCAAAATATGGATAGGATCGGATCTTTGCTAAAGTTGAACTTTACTTTTGCCTAGTAAAGTTTATTGAATCAAAACTCGCGTCGAGGTCAGGCACGACTCGTCAAGGATTGAATCTGGTCAAACATTCAAGCAAAGCCAATTGCATATGATCCATATCAATAGAACAATGACATCAAATGCTTCAAACAATTATGACCATAGTAAAAAACTGTATCATCTTCAACAAAAACTCAGCTGCATCCGTGATATTTAAACTTGAACCACTATCAATATTCACCGTAAAACTCATTCATCACAATAGATTGTTGTGCACTTCAAGTCCAGTATTATGTACATATATATAGGCATAGTGGGGGGTCCAAGGATTATGTGGGTTGATCCAAATGAAATCGACCAAGTCATAACCATATTATGATTTGTGCAAAAATGACCATATAACTGCCCTTAGGGCTGACATTATTACCATGTGACCATAATTTTAATTTGAAAATAATATTCCAGCCAAGGCTGACTTGTCTTGGATTTTTCTTGCAGTTTTGCCTTCGTTGGAGAGCCATATCAATATCTTTTAGTTGATGCTTGGGTGAGGATCATTCTTTGACCCCTATATTAGTTTTTTAATATTTTACTATCATTGGGTGAAATGGCCCATGCATTGGGGCATACCATCTTCAAATGAGCATATATCTTCAACCAACAAGAACCATGTAGTATGCCACCTATCACTGAAAACAACATGATGGGGACTATCAAATGATGATGGTCTTGTGTGCAAAATCAATGTCCTCTACATGCTTTTGCCTCAACAAATGCAAGGCACTTGGATAGGGGCTTCCTTCCTTCTTTTCCAAGACTTCTTGTCCATTTGTACTTCCAATTAATGCAATCAAAAGGCGTATGTTAAAATCATTCAAAGACTGACTTTGACATCAATGACAACACCATTCAACAATTTTGCCTCTCTCTCTCTCTAAAGAAATTTCGACCCTCTTTTCTTGTGGTGGAGATTGGATCTATAAATGCACTTTGATATTTGGAGCTGATTTTGTCTATCTTTCCAACAATTCTTTGGACAAATGGATGGAATCTTTGCATGTTATCTTGTAAGTGCACTTAATTGTTGAATATCTATTTTGTTCATGTCTGATGTATGGAATAATGTTGATTCTAGGTTATGCTAATTATGTCCTAATTTGTTGAAGATATACTTATTACTATCTAGATGATCTATTGCTTGCATGACTCATAAAACATGTGAATGAATTGTCCTATTGGTGATCTCTTTGTAGCTCTCCCATGACGAATCTACTATCCATTTCATAGTAATTGTTGAAATTTTGATTGTTGGACACTGTATCTCGATTCTCAACCTCCTTGGAAACTTATTGGTTGACCTATCACATTATAGACTCCACTCACCCAAGAATAAGGCACCAACCCTCCTTTGTTGGTGATCACTTTAACTTTTATCCATAAATTTTCTCCTTTCTTTTTTCCCTAATTCAGCCCCTTCAAGGCCAAGTGAGCTAAGTCTTGATGTGAATCCCTAGGAAAGGTGAATTCATGGGATTGGAGAGCCTAAAAATCAAGGGGATAGCATTTGCCACAAAATCTATCCTTTTGGTGGGAATCCTCTTCAATCTTGTCCATAAATTTTCTTGTCCTAGTTGTTTGCCCCTAAGGGGGAACCCTAGTCTAGTTTTGCTTCAACTTAGGGGCTTCTTCAAAGGTTTCATGAGCCTTGGACTTTTTAGTATACATTGTTGGAAACCTTTTCTCCTAGCCTTGATATTTGGTTGCACCAACACTCAACTCATCAATCGAAACCTAGGTCTTGTGCCTCATCAAATAGGCCTCTATCAAGAAAGTGAATCGCCTCCTATTGAAGCCTCAAACCTAAATTGTGCCTTTCTTGTAGAAAACCTTATTGTCACCTTGTACCTTAACCTTAGAATATCCATTAAATGACCTCACATATTGCGACTCCTCCCACCGCTAGTCTAGTTTTGCTTCAACTTAGGGGCTTCTTCAAAGGTTTCATGAGCCTTGGACTTTTTAGTATACATTGTTGGAAACCTTTTCTCCTAGCCTTGATCTTTGGTTACACCAACACTCAACTCATCAATCGAAACCTAGGTCTTGTGCCTCATCAAATAGGCCTCTATCAAGAAAGTGAATTGCCTCCTATTAAAGCCTCAAACCTAAATTGTGCCTTTCTTGTAGAAAACCTTATTGTGTCATCTTGTACCTTAACCTTAGAATATCCATTAGATGACCTCACATATCGGGACTCCTCCCATCGCTAGTCTAGTTTTGCTTCAACTTAGGGGCTTCTTCAAGGGTTTCATGAGCCTTGGACTTTTTAGTATACATTGTTGGAAACTTTTTCTCCTAGCCTTGATCTTTGGTTACACCAACACTCAACTCATCAATTGAAACCTAGGTCTTGTGCCTCATCAAATAGGGCTCTATCAAGAAAGTGAATCGCCTCCTATTGAAGCCTCAAACCTAAATTGTGCCTTTCTTGTAGAAAACCTTATTGTGTCACCTTGTACCTTAACCTTATAATATCCATTAGATGACCTCACATATCGGGACTCCTCCCATCGGTGAAAATCCATAAAGAGCAAGGGGTTTTGGCTTGTGGTGATAGTGGGCCACTACCCCATTGTTGTTTCTTGGTCTATTTTTAGCCTTGTGGAGTGCCCCTCTCCAAGGGCTGTTATATTTTGCGGCAACAAAATCATTTTCATGGAACCAAATGATGATGGTAGAGGCCTAATGATTTGAGATTTTAAATTGAGGTCTTATCTTGGAAATACCACATTGGATGATACATTGCACTTGCTTGATACAATGTTTCGTATATTTGGCAATCTAATTCTCTAGAGTCTAAACAGATTAAACCGATGGCATAAACCCTATAACAACTTTCAAATTTAGGTCTTAAAGTCTCATTTACTATGAAATTTTATTGCGGGAAGATTGCCTTGATGTCTGCTTGTCCTTGGAATGTTTTACTTTATTTATGGTATAACATTTCTGATGGTAAAAAGATTCATAATTTACTTCAACATTTTTCTCTAAGAGCACGTCTCACTTTCTTACTATTTACCATGCTGAAGTACATTAATGTGAGGATCTATCTTGGAATATTTCATTTGATCCAACCTTTAAAACACATCTGAGGATTGAACTTGTGCTCAATATGTGCTCAAATGACATGTTTGGAAGCTAAAATTTCAATTGCAATCACTGGTATAACACTTGTGCTTAAGGGTTTGACATAAATTCTAGTTTGAGTAATGATTTCTCTTCTAAATCTGCTGCAACAAGTGATCGCAAACAGATTTTAAATTTGCGAGAATTCATCACTTTTGCATATAAGTGTTAGTTGACACAACTTAATCTTAAATATGCTATGTTTTAAGTTTTCCTTTCATGATGGTTTATAGACAGTAACGCACAATATTGGCAGCATTTCATAATTCGAGCACGTAACCATTTCCTGTGGACTTCAAGTTATGGGAAAATGTGATACATATTTCAGATCTAAGCATTGTTGACTGTTGTACATTGATCACTCTATTGCCCAATTGTGTTGATGGATGGATCTTAACATTGATATAAAAATGTCCCAAATAACTTGATAATTTAAGTGTAACTTTGTGATCTCTTATTAGCACTTGGATTCATTAATTTGAATGGATGGTTATTGTTAAGGCATGAGCACATTTGAGCATTCTTGGATAATTCTTGGTTGTGAACATTTCTTGAGGCATAATTGAGAAATTATTGTGACAATAAACAAATCTAGTTTTACTTGGTTATTTAACATTGTCACAGCTCACTTTAAGTCATTTTCAGCTTTCTATGACAAAAGTTTGTTGTTGATTCGTAATTCATTGGCAAACTTGTGTCACTTGAAGTAACAAACTCACATGCTTAATCATTTCTCATATATAAGGAAAATTGGTTATTTGGTGACAAAATTCATAGTCAATTCAAGCTAATAAAACTTTCACACATCTACGATGTGTAGCTTAATTGACCATAGGCATACCCCCTTGATTAGGATACCTCCTTTCCTTTAGTCTAAAATGAGAGGCACAAACACTGAGGCGACAGTGGGTGGCATACCCAGTAGTTTTTGAGGATTTCCTTGAGTTTGAGTAGTAACAAGCCCCAAAGGACTGAAAAAACCTTAATTTGATGTCTGAAACAGCCTTACAGTGGATAGAGGAAGAAAAAACTACACTAGCGCTAATACCAAGTTATATTCATAAGCCAACGGATATATGGTGAATTCTTGAATGAAACCCTAGTTGAACCATAATGAAAACGAAAAGGATATAACAACACTAAAATGGTGAACTTAAGAGAGACAAACCCATAACATAGTTCACTTGAGCAAGAGATAACCACCAAAAAACTAATAGAGTGAAAATTTTAGAAGTAGCCTTAGGATTTTATCAAATAATGACATGAACAAGTGAGATAGTACAAATGAGAAGTGTATATGTTTATTTATATTTTATACACATACTTTAGGTATAGGGTGCTATCTGCAGGATTGTGACTAGGTCAACCTAGTTAAATATAGATAATATATACAATAAATGGGTTGATACCCAATAAGTTGGCCAATAAAGGGCCTCAATACCCCAATAGTAGGTAGGCATGTGGCCACAAGTGAAGATTAGCATTAAAATCTCAATAGTTTTATGAATATATTTAGACTGTACAATGATAGGCAACTTTCTACATAGAGGCGCTAATTTATCTGAATTCAGCTATTTTTTTGTGTCTTATATGCATTGGCGTTCTCTCTCTCTCTCTCTCTGTCTCTCAGCAAGAGAGCATATTTAATTTTGAATTTTTATTTTTGTAAATCTTAGCTTCATAAGTTATGAAAGTTATATAGTAGATTGATTTTGACACACTTTCTGTTGGGATGTGCAGAGAAGATTTTGTTCTCATCTTGGGATGAACAACCAAGCAACCAGAGCTGCCATTGAAACAGTAAAAAGTATAGAAGCTCTTGACATTAGGTATGGTTATTTTGTTATCACTAAAATCAAATTTTCTTTATAAGTGGACATTAAATCTGGACAGCATTATTTGTCTTCTATTTTTTGTGATGCAACAAATATTGCCAGGTTATTTTTGGATTTCAAGTTTAGATCATGCATCATTTATAAAATTCAGACATCATCTATGCTTGGTTATCTTACTTAGGATGCAATACTAGCTTACTTTTGGTCATTAGAATTCAGTGATTTACGTTCCCAAAACAAATTAGTAGTACTGCCATGGAAGTTAATATGATCCTACAGGGAGCAAGATAATAGGTTGAGTTTGTGTTGATCCTTATGGAGGCAGATATCTGTTTAAATGTATAATATAATAGCATGGTAGTGGGCCCAATTGTGTAATAAGTGAGAATATGTATATATGGAGGTCAATAGAAAGAACATGATAGAACATGTATATGTAGAGGTCAATTGAGAGAATATGTAATATAGAGGACAATAATTCTATTCTCTCTAATGAATTTGTTACCTCTATATATATACATACTCACTCATTGCCAATGTGGGCCCACCACTAGGCAAGATTATGTATGCATTTAATCCCATCTGCCTTAGGGTCATAATAGAGTTTTCTTGTCCGCATTTTAGACATACAACACCCAAAACAAAAAGAGCAAAGATAAATGCGTCAAGATTATAATTTAGTTCTGTGCCTATTGCATACATTAAGACATGTATGCAAACAAAGATGCAAGCTATTTGCATCCATGAACACAAAGATATACATAGACAAAGATGCAATAATATTATAATTATGCTAAGTTCCACATGCAACATGAATGTACTTATTGTTGGAATATGGTGTAGTTCCTAGTCTTGTACATTGCTTGTATATGTGTACTTGGGGTTAATTGTGCATGTAAAGTTACATACACACAGATCCAATAGGATTGTAATTTGGTTTGGTTGTACATACAACTTGAATGTACTAATAATTGGAGTATGATGTAGCTCCTACTTATGTTATATGTCACTTTTATGTGTAGTTGTGGTTACTTGTGCATATAAAGAGATATGTACATAAAGATGCAATCAGTCCAGTTCTATGTCATGTCCCCATTTTTATTCTTCTTCATAGTACAACCAGGGTGGATTTCCATGGTAGGAGATGGCTAGGTCAGTGGAGCAGGTTTATGTCATCAGGGGTCCCAATGGAGTTTTGAGGAGTTTTTATGGGATTTGATGGCATTCGGTTGGCATATTCCATCATCCGCACAGTTTGCCTTTCGTTTCGATGCATTTTGACAACTTTCAGAAATCAATGTTATTATTGGGCATAACTTAATTAGTTATGCTCGAGGTGGCATTCTGGGAGATTAATTGATGGAACACCTTAGTGTAATAGCTTGTTGGAATTGAAACGAGAAGATCTACAGGATGGGATGCTGAGAAGAGACTTCCAGTGGCCGAAGGGAGTATGATGGGCGATTTTCCATTTTCCCTAGTTAAAAAATGACTTTAATTGGTCATTTAATCAAGGAAAAATAATTAATTGGAGAAGAAGGGCCAAAAGTGACCTAAGTGAAATAAAATAAAATTAAAGGTCACTTAAGATAAAGTCAATGGAAGAGCTTTTAGAATAATAATAAAATAATAAAATAAGATGCTTCTAGAGGCTTGGAGATCTATCCATCAGATCTATAAAAGGGGTGGAGGAGATCATTTGGAGACAATTTGGTTTTGAGTATTGTTTTTGTGGAGAGGTTTGAGAACATGGTTCTCTACTTCAATAGTAGCCCCAGGACGGAAAACCTTGGGTGATTCAGTGAGAGTGGACGAGCACCCACCTCTTCCCTTGGTGGATCCATTCAGGGTTCACAGGTTGCAGTGATTTGATTTTCAGTTTGTTTTGGGAGGCCCATTGTGGCATTATTGTAGATCTGTTGAGGCCAGCTATCTCAGCGATCTTGTTATTCCATCATGTAAAACCCCAGTTCTTATATTATAATAAAACTGAGATTGTTTCTACTTATCGTGTTATAGAATTGCATGCATTTTATATGTTATATTTTACATGGCAATCTTCTGTTTATGAGTAGAAATTTTATGTGTAGTTGTTGTTCCAAATTTCGTTCGTTTAGGACATTACAATGGTATCAGAGCCTTGGTCTTGGCTCAACCTGCGGGTTTTTCGGTTGCAGCTTTTATTGAAGGGATTTTCTAGAGAAATCGAAAACCCAATTTCTGCAACAAAATGAGAATTGGTTAAAAGGAGCTCACCAATTTTATTTTTGAATATGCGACAAATTCCTGAGAAATTGTTGCATGTAGAATAAAAATTCAATAAAATTGCATCGTGAAATACCATCAAAGTTTGAAGGGCCAAATCATTTTGATTTATTTAAAGGGGCCGAAGATCAAATATTTTAAGTGGGGCTGTGGATAATTTTTACCAAGCAAGGTGGCCCAAATTTTGCATGGTCGAATTATCATGTGCCATTGGTTAATACTAATAGTATGCGATGAAGGTTTTATTAAAACGACACAAGTTGGGGCCATGGCGGTGCGAGTTCCTCTGGGAAAAAATTCGAATCCATTTCCAGGGGTTTGCAGTAAACAAACCAAGTTTTCTCAAACATACATGGCCAAATTTGTTGATCATCGAAGAAGGGTTTCATACCACTTGCCCAGAGGAAGAGAATTCTCAAACTAAGAGCCGAGAACTTGATTTAATCTGAAGGCGTGAATATTTTGGTGAAGAAGGCTTTTTTTTTCAGATCAAAAGATTGAGCAGGAAATAATTAATTCTATAAATCATAGTTGCATTTCTGGGGATGCCACATCTGTTTGGCAGAAGAGCGAATTGAATTCCAAGCTGGGGTCAGAGCTCTTTCGTGCCCTCCATTGTACAAGGAGTGGAGCCAACATATTCTTTACTGCTAGCCGAGGTTTTCTAGTGCCAATTCTCTACATTCCTTCCAGGATTCCACCCACAAACAAGTCGAGTTTTACACTGTGACAAAGGGTCAAATTACTTGGGCATCAACAACGACGTTTCAGAGAACGATTATACTTAATTTTTACAGCTTGGGGGAGCCGCCATTTTCAGAGATCGATAATTAATTCATTTGCAAGAGCCACTTTTCATCTATGACAAGTTGTGATTGCGGTGTGAGGTGCTTGGTTTGCATTCACTAGAAAGCGTCAATTAATTTAGCAAGAGTACTCTCTCATGTGGGTTGAATTCGTGAGTTGTTAAAAAAAAAAATTTGAGCCCGCGTCGTTTGCCAGCTTGCTGGACGAGTTTTCATTTCCAGGGCCGCATTTCTTCTCCAATGAATGAGCTATCACAGTATAAAGCCGAATTTATTAATTCCTGAAGCTGGTCGAGTTCATTATCAACTAAAGCTGTTCCCATTGCTGATCGTGGGTCTTCATTTCCAGGGCCACATTTCTTCTCCAATGAATGAACCATCACAGATTGTATAAAGCTGAATTTATTAATTCCTGAAGCTGGCCGAGTTCATTATCAGCTAAAGCAGTTCCCAATGCTGATCGTGGGTCATTTCCCCAAACTGGACAAATTCTGTGCACAAAAAGACTGAATTTCCTTGCAGAATTTTGTGGCACGCAGAGGTGGTATTATTGAATAGGATAAAGGCTGTGTTTTAGTGGGTCATTTCAAACTTGAGAGGAGCCGAGACATCATTCTTTTACGGCTCATCTAGTTGTTGTTAGTTAGGGTTTGAATTCTCCTCCATTAGCTGTCCGTTGCTGCCTTAAAAAAAAGAAAAGAAAAAGTGTTGCAGCTTGTTTTCACTGGAGAACACTCAGTAAATTGAACCCATTCAAGTGAATGTTCAACCTCTTGCTGATATTTGCCTTGCTGGAGGTGCCCACCAGTCAATATCATCAGAGGAGACGAGCTGTTCTGTTATGCAAACTGACGTCTAAAGGATCAAACCAGGTTCATCTACACAGTCTCTTATTTTTTAGTGTGTTTGCATTGCCTTGCTGAAATTTACTAACATTCTGCAAGCAAAATGAAATGTTGGTTTTTATTGTCTCTGTTCTGTGGGAGAAAATATGAATATATGTCAGTGGTGTCATTGTATTCAGCATTTTCTGAGTATATGATAGGCCAAATTTCATGAGGAAAAGTGCTTAAATGCCTAGAAACATATTTCTGAGTTCAACAAGTCAGATTTGCAGCTACAGCAGTTGCGCTATGAAACAATCTGTCCAAACACTTCTCTGAACTTGTCATCATTAAACATGGTTGCGACCTTCACAAAATCCCTTTTGAATACTAGAATCTAAAGTCAGCAACACCATTGGTAGTAGTAAAATATATGGATGTGTTGCTTGGTCAAGCACATTACACAATTGGAGTAGATCATGGGACAGTGAGAGTGCCAAGTATTATTGGAGAGATGTTTGTAATGTGTATCATTGCTGCTAGCATTATTGCTTATTTATGTAGTGTGATTGGTTGTGCCTTGCATTGAATGTGATACCTTGTATTGTTGCAATAAAAATGGAGCATCTAAAATACCTTATAAACCAACACAACAATACCTCAATGGACGATGATATACACCAGAAAACCATGTATAACAGTAGGCCTTTGTCAAAAGGCATCTATGCCATTCTTCAAAAGAAAGTGCCAAGGGATCTACAGAAAGAACTAGAGATACGGCACAAGATTTTTTCTCTTGGGATAGATTTGAAGCACGTGAGGGTCACATGGAAAATTCTTTTCAAACTTAATGAACTAGATGCACTCCTTTCCAAAGTGAGCCAGTTAGAAGGGGAGAAACTAATTTGGGCTCTAAAACCAGCTATGCTTGCTATCATACAACACAAATTCTTCGAGGAACATTGTGAAGCGATTAGATTCCCAGTTGCATCTTGTCTCAGTCACATCATGAGACTAACCACCCCTAGAGCTCCTTACAATGATGTTATGAGGAGAGTTTTCAAGTTGATAGTGGGTACTTTTTAGGACTTAGACAACAGTGAGGGTCCTACATTTGGGAAGAAGCTTGAGATTTTAGAAGTTATGGTTTATGAAGTCATGTTTGATCTAGAGTGTGATGGTTTGATCTTGCAGATGTTCCAATGCTTCTTTAGCATTAGGAAACATCATCTTGACAGAGTCATAGCACACATGCAGTCCATCTTGTCCTCATGTATGAGAGGCCGTGATGCCATCTGTCGGGAGTTGCAGTCTCAATTGTTGTCTGTTTGGAGGAGAGAGCAGTTGGTCTCACCTGTTGCTTGTGATCTAGCTAGGAGGCTGTTTGAGCAAAACATTGGGTTGTTCAAGAGACAGTTGACCAGGGAGGAGCAACTCAGGTTTGGGGTCTCATGCAGCAAGAATGAGATGAGGAGGAAGGGACTTTGCTTTATCTGCAAAGGACCTTGGGGACCTGACCACTCATGCTTGAGTGACACTAAGGAGATGACAACGGTAGAGTAGGGAGATATTCTTTATGTCTGTCAGGATGAGGACTCTTTGTTGGACGAGTCCATGGGTTCATACGATGATACCTTAGAGGAGCACAAGCAGTCATGTGGAGTTGATGACAATAGCCCAGATATGCTTCCATGTGTGGTAGAGGAGTATGAGTAATTGTTCCCATGTGGGAAAGAGATCAGGGAGCAGATGAGCGACTGTTGATTTAGCATAGAGAGCACATATAGGAGCATGAGTCATGTCGAGTCATTAACATCAGGCTAGATTCATATGATGAGTAGTCCGTGGGTCTTAGGAGAGACATTCAGGATAGTGTGTCACTAGTGATGAGTCAGCATGAACAACATATGATGGAGCGTGAGTCAACTGAGGAGGATGAGGAGCACAATATGCATGATGAGCCTTTTTGGGAGAGCCAGTTGGAGGTTCATATTGAGCCCGTGATGGTGGAGGATGAGCAGCCAGCCTCGGGGTCAACCATTGATGAGGAGCAGACAGATGTACATAAAACTAGCAAGGTGACAGTATTCGTTGACACTTGTCCTCAGGAGACGCTGGAGTATGACAGGACAATTTGGCAGGAGATTGGTGGACTGGAGGAGCGTGGAGTTTCCTATCAGGTGAGGGAGATGGCAGTGCATCCATCTTTGGGTCTACCCATTGGTGAGGTGCAAATAAAAGTAGTGGCAACCAACCGAGCTGTAACATTTTCAGGCAGTAGCCCTCTACAGGAGTACATAGACAGGGCTTGCAGCATAGTTTGCCCACTTTTCCGTATTAGAGGGAGAGAGGCAGGATTTCTTGGACATATTTTGATTGACCGGGTAGAGTCAATCAAACCGGGTTGAGCATGAACCAATTTCAGCATAACAGACATATCCCTTGCACAGGTGTCTATACATTAGATTGGTGGGAGATCATGAGTTGGTATCCTTTTGATGGAGTATCAACCTTTGTTCGGGGCATAGTACAACAAGGGTACTTAGACGAGGAGGTTACTATATGTTTCAGTGAGCAGTGGGAGGTGGACCGACAGTTCACCAGTGTTTCCATAGCATTAGCCCTGCAGCAGCAAAGTGGGGATGACCTTGGCCTATGCCCGAGGTTGGATTGGAGAGAGGTGATGAGCTAGTACACAGTTGGTGGGGCAACATTCACAACCAGAGCTATAGCACAGCAGGAGCCATGGAGCATTGATGCTCCTTCTTGGTGGGATTGGGATCCAGGTAGATCTACTAGTAGTAGGTTGAGTTAGAGATGGACATGGGATCCAGGTATTGGAGGATCTAATCATGTTTCGATAGCTTGGAGGCGTGATGTGGACCAGTGGTTCGTATGAGATCCGAGCATTGGGTCTCAGACTCTCAGCTGCGTTGGGCCACCAGATTGGTTCACAGATTTGGATTGCTTGAGGGCAAACAATCTTGGGGCGGGAGGACTATCATGTCCCTATTTTTATTCTTCTTCATAGTATAGCCAGGGTGGATTTCCAGGGCAGGAGATGGCCAAGTCAGTGGAGCAGGTTTATGTCATCATGGGTCTCGATGGAGTTTTGAGGAGTTTTTATGGGATTTGATGGCATTCGCTTGGCATATTCCATCATCTGCACAATTTGCCTTTCGTTCCGTCGCATTCCGACAACTTTCAAAAATCAGTGTTATTATTGTGCATAGCTTAATTAATTATGCTCGAGGTGGCATTCCGGGGAGATTAATTGATGGAACAGCTCACTATAATAGCTCGTTGGAATTAGAATGAGAAGATCTATTGGATGGGATGCTGAGAAGAGACTTCTTGTGGCCGAAGAGAGTATGGTGGGCGATTTGCCATTTTCCTTAGTTAAAAAATGACTTTAATTGGTCATTTAATTAAGGAAAAATAATTAATATGAGAAAAAGGGCCAAAAGTGACTTAAGTGAAATAAAATAAAATTAAAGGTCACTTGAGATAAAGTCAATGGAGGAGCTTCTAGAATAATAATAAAATAAGATGCTTCTAGAGGCTTGGAGATCTATCAATTAGATCTATAAAAGGGGAGGATGAGATCATTTGGAGACAACTTGGTTAAGAGTATTGTTTTTGTGGAGAGGTTTGAGAATGTGGTTCTCTACTTCAGCAGTAGCCCCAGGACGGAAACCCTCGGGTGATTCAGTGAGAGTGGGCGAGCACCTATCTCTTCCCTTGGTGGATCTATTCAGCGTTCACAGGTTGCAGCGATTTGATTTTTAGTTTGTTTTGGGAGGCTCGTTGTGGCATTATAGTAGATTTGTTGAGGCCAGCGATCTCTGCTATCTTGTTATTCCAGCATATACAACCCCAGTTCTTATATTATAATAAAATTGAGATTGTTTCTACTTATCATGTTATATAATTGTGAGCATTTTATATGTTGTATTTTACATGGAAATCTTTTGTTTATGAGTAGAAATTTTATATGAAGGGGTTGTTCCAAATTTCCTTCATTTGGGACATTACATTCTATATGCAATCTGAATTTACTTTTTATTGTTTTGCGCATCATTTGTATGTGTCATTTATAGAGTTGTTCCTTGCACTAGAATTTGCAATTGACCCCAGGAAAGGAAACTTAGAAATTTGCAAGATCGTGACAAAACTAACACAATGTGCATTGATCACACTTAAATACATTTGTGGTGCTTTTACAAAACTTGTAGAACTATACAAAATATGATGCAATGCAATCCATAAAAAGATGGTGTAATATGCTTTCAAGACAAGAACTTGTGCATTTACACAAAAACTCATGAAAGGATTGCACAATATATCTTGGTTGACAAAACTTGATCTCAATAGGCTCTAACCCACACTGTTTAGTCATCCTTGAGTTGATTAGTCATTGAACGAGGGTTTGTTGGGATGTCGTCGTGCAGTGACCTAGCTTTGCAAATTTTGAATCTAGTACACAACATTTGTCTACTCTCCTGTAGTTGTTTGTAGGTGTTTTTCCAAGGAAAATCTCATGAGTAAACCCAATGGATGCTACCCACATTCATAGATGGGCCCCACATTCATAGATGGCATTCCTAGTAACCCTGTTGGCATAGACTAGTCACGAGTAGTGTGCCAGAATTTTAACTAGGTAATTGCTAGCATGAAACTAGCCAAATGCCCAACAATATTAGCAACCGATGGTTTTCCTAACCACTAAAGTTATACAATTGTTTGTAATTCTATGTTATTCTTGGTTGTTTTGCTTCATGCAAGTCCTACCCTTTTCTTTGATTTAGCTTGGCTATACATTGGGTGCTTTTCTACAATAGTGCTATTGTGTTTTGCAACTTGACATGGAATTTTGAACATGCCCCATTAGAGCATACCATCCTTGTTTGCTTGGCTTTTCTATATCTTAGGCTTAGTGCTCTTCAAGAATTTTTCAAGTTTCACTTTTTCTAGCATATCTTTGTTGTCCTCCATTGCATGTCTCCTAGCCCAAAGACCCTATGGGTTGCTCACAGTGCAACCACAGTGTTGTCGATGTGTGTTTGGAAATACTAAGAGGGGGGTGAATTAATATTTTTTTTCCAATTAATTGATTTTAATCTTTAGAGCATTAACTCTCATTAGCATTAGATAAATATAAACATTCATCAACAGTGAAAAACACCATTCAACAATTCACAATATTCAAGATAGTAGACACAGATTTTTAGGTGGAAAACCCCCTCTGGGTCAAAATCACTGAACGCTTCTTAATATTTGTTTTAAAAAATAATTACATCACGTTTCAGCTCCAAAAGGAGGCTCCAACCCCCAGATTTACAAGCTCCAACCTATAGGATCCTCCAACACCTTGTTTACCAACTACAATTGGGAGGACGCTCCATTTCACTAGATGTCAGGTTCCAACATAACGGATGCTCCAACACCCTGTGTACCAGTTGCAATTGGATGGATGCTCCAATGTCCTGTGCAGGCTACAACTTGCTCTATCACCACCGTGCCACCCTGAAGTGTTTTAGGCTCCAACCTGAAGGTGACTCCAGTCACCTGCCTTGCACCACCTTGCCAACCTAATCAGACAACGGACCATGTTTACAATTTTCAGACTGGATCCCTCTGTGCTTTGAATCGATATAAAAAGACTGTAATGAAAATTCAGCTACTTTGTTCGGTATTTATATCAGGCCAAGTCCTGGCTGCCTCATTGCTCAACCCTGCTCAATCTGGCACATACCTCAAACAATATTCACTGTCATACCCAAACCTGCCTCTGCTCAATCACAGTGCCAAATCAAACCACTGCTTAATTTGCACATCAACCTGACCACTGTACAATCAGTCCACAAATGACTTTGCTTTTCTTCAACCTGTACTATAAACTCCTGCTGTCATAAAGGCAAACAATATATCACTGTCATATCATTGACAAGAAAATACAGTCAAAACCTCTCTATCATCACAACTATCATGTCACAATCATCACTAGCATTGTCACATTTGTCACATGCCAAGTTGTCTTATGATCACAAGAAATGTTGTCATATAGGGTTATTGTAGTATGTGAGGTCGTGTAGTCAAGTATCACATTATAAGAGCAAAGTTACTGTCTCATCGTCTTGTCATACATAAGGTTTTTGTCACTGTCAACTCAAGTCAAAACATCACAACAAGAGTCACTTATCATCAATGTTGTCAAGTCAAGTCACACCAAGAGTCACTATATCAATAAGCATCAGCAAGTGTTACTGTCAATTTTGCTGTCACATTAAGGGCCATTGTCCAATAGTCAACACAGTCTCACTAACATTCTTGTCTTCACCACTGTTGTAGATGTCTTGAACTCACAGTTATCTTTGGCTTCAAATATTTAACCTCACTTTTCTAATCAGTTAAAGAATATCATGGTTATGTACCTTTTTCTTTTGCTACAAGTTACAGGACCAAACTCCCTTTATACTTGAAATCAAAGCCAAGATGTATACCAATACCCAATTAATCTGATGCAATACTGTTTTCAGAAATCCTTTAACAATCTGGTTAGGTGCAATTTCCTTAGAAGACTGGCCTTTATTCCTAGTCTGGAAGTGTCACTCTTATTACAATGTCACAACTTTTATACTATACTAGGTCTAAATATTTCTTGATTGCTGATGTCTTCTAGATTGTGGAAGTTAGCATACTTTGATTGTGCTTGTATTTTCAACATATTCTTAAGACCAGATCTTGAGGTATAGGAGTTTCAGATTAGGTCTCAATGATTGATCTAGGAGAAATGCTTAGGTTTCAAAATACTTAGGTTTCAGATCTTGAGACTAGGTTTCTATAATTGATATAGGAGTGATGCTCATAAGGTCTTTTGAGGCTGCAGAGATAACTAAATGCAAAGGTGAACCTTGTCTTTAATCTGCAAATGCAGAGTTTAGGGCAATAGCTTGTAGTCACATAGTGAGGTCTGAAGATGTGCCACCCACAAAGTTATGCTCCTTCCTGCAATAGAATGAATCCCAACCCAAACAAAAACGGAAGAACCGAAACCCTTCCATAGATAGTGCGTTTTCTCCACAGGGGTCAAGAAAGTTCAGAATGATATTTGTCAAGAATTGATATTCATTTTTGCACAATTGATCGTATATTGGATGCTCCTTTTATAGACAAAGGAGGGTTTTTATGAGGCATCAAATTCGTAGATTTTAGGGCAACGAATATCATTGGTTAGGGAGACATTCACGTTTAACTCTAATTTAAAATAAGATTGATATTTTTATTCTTTTGATAACATTTAAAAATAATGCTAATCATTTTATACTTTAATTAAAATTAAAATTTGTTTATAATTAAAAATAATGTTAACCCATTATTTTTAATAATGTTTCTTTTTAATCAATTTATACTTAACTAATTATTATAACTAATTATAATTTAATTTCTTCATTTAATTTTCTTTTGACCTTCAACCATGGTGTTGGGGTCTTTGCCGAAGAATGGGGTGAGTCAACTTCAAGTGAGAATATCTCTCAAACCGAGAGGATTCTCAAGTCGTGCCACATACCACTCGAACAGGCTCGTCGAGGAGAATCTGATGGCGATGATTTCTAGGGAAAACTCAGTGATTTGCTTCTTCAAAAGCTTCCAACAAGTGTTGGGGGTATCCATCAACCAGGACATTCAAATCCTGGAGCTAGGGTTTTTAGCCATCCTTTCAGTCGAGCTTCCAACTTGATGGTATTCAGACAAATATTAAGAGTGTTCATTAATAGTTTGACATCGATGACAAGTGTTTAGTCAAAGTCAAACTCTAGGGTTGACATTAATGACAACACCATTCAACAAGGTGAGCCTTAATCTTGGGCATCTCCTTTGGAGGCTCTATAAAAAATTTAGGGGCATGAAGGTATGTGGTTATGTGGGCATGCCTTCACCCCCATAAGAGCTTTGTGGTGGGAGAGTGAAGTTGTGTTCATGTGATCCATATACACGGAGGAAGGGGAAGGTGGGGAGGTGAAGGTGTGTGTTTGTGTGACACACATACACAAAGTAGGGTGAAGGTTTGGGCCATGAAGTCCACGTTAGACTTGTTAAACGTCTACTTGATGGGCTTGCACAATTTCTTTCTCTTTACAAAATGTTTTAGTATTTGTCAACATTCTCCTAGCTAAAAATATTGTGGACTCGACCATCCTTCTCCTAGTTGAAAACACCAATAGTTGTTGTCATGTCCCCATTTTTATTTTTCTATGGTACAACTAGAGTGGATTTCCAGAGCACGGGATGGCCAGGTCATGGGAGTAGGTTTATGTCATCAGGGGTTCCGAGGGATTTTTGAGGAGTTTTTATGGGTTAGTCAACTTCAAGTGAGAATATCTCTCAAACTGAGAGGACTCTCAGGTTGTGCCACATACCACTGGAACAGGCTTGTCGAGGAGAATTCGATGGCGAGGATTTATGGGGAAAACTCAGTGATTTGCTTCTTCAAAAGCTTCCAACAAGTGTTGGGTGTATCCATCGACCAGGACATTCAAATCTTGGAGCTAGGGTTTTCAGCCATCCTTTCAGTCAAGCTTCCAACTTGATGTAATTCAGACAGATATGAAGAGTGTTCATTAATAGTTTGACATCGATAACAAGTGTTTAGTCAAAGTCAAACTCTAGGGTTGACATTAATGACAACACCATTCAACAAGGTGAACCTTAATCTTGGGCATCTCCTCTGGAGGCTTTATAAAAAATTTAGGGGCATGAAGGTGTGTGGTTATGTGGGCATGTTTTCACCCCCATAAGAGCTTTATGGTGGGAGAGTGAACTTGTGTTTGTGTGACACACATACACAAAGTAGGGTGAAGGTTTGGGCCATGAAGTACACGTCAGACTTGTTAAACGTCTACTTGATGGGCTTGCACAACTTCTTTCTCTTTACAAAATGTTTTAGTATTTGTCAACATTCTCCTAGCTAAAAATATTGTGGACTCGACCATCCTTCTCCTAGTCGAAAACACCAATAGTTGTCATGTCCCCATTTTTATTTTTCTATGGTACAACTAGAGTGGATTTCGAGAGCACGGGATGGCCAGGTCATGGGAGTAGGTTTATGTCATTAGGGGTTCCGAGGGAGTTTTGAGGAGTTTTTATGGGTTAGTCAACTTCAAGTGAGAATATCTCTCAAACTGAGAGGACTCTTAGGTCGTGCCACATACCACTGGAACAGGCTTGTCGAGGAGAATTCGATGGCGAGGATTTATGGGGAAAACTCAGTGATTTGCTTCTTCAAAAGCTTCCAACAAGTGCTGGGTGTATCCATCGACCAGGACATTCAAATCCTTGAGCTAGGGTTTTCAGCCATCCTTTCAGTCGAGCTTCCAACTTGATGTAATTCAAACAAATATTGAGAGTGTTCATTAATAGTTTGACATCGATAACAAGTGTTTAGTCAAAGTCAAACTCTAGGGTTGACATTAATGACAACACCATTCAACAAGGTGAACCTTAATCTTGGGCATCTCCTCTGGAGGCTTTATAAAAAATTTAGGGGCATGAAGGTGTGTGGTTATGTGGGCATGTTTTCACCCCCATAAGAGCTTTATGGTGGGAGAGTGAAGTTGTGTTCTTGTGATCCATATACACAGAGGAAGGGGAAGGTGGGGGCATGAAGGTGTGTGTTTGTGTGACACACATACACAAAGTAGGGTGAAGGTTTGGGCCATGAAGTCCACGTCAGACTTGTTAAACGTCTACTTGACGGGCTTACACAACTTCTTTCTCTTTACAAGTTGTTTTAGTATTTGTCAACATTCTCCTAGCTAAACATATTGTGGACTTGACCATCCTTCTCCTAGTCGAAAGCACCAATAGTTGTTGTCATGTCCCCATTTTTATTTTTCTATGGTACAACTAGAGTAGATTTCCAAAGCGCGGGATGGCCAGGTCATGGGCTTAGTCACCAGGTTCGAGTTCGAGTTCGAGTTCGGTGACCATGAAATTCGAATAAAGTTCGGCAACTAAAATTTTGTCGATTAAATTCGACATATAGAAATTCGAAAAAAAAATGTATATTAAAGATAGATATGCATATGAGAAATGGTATGGCAACAAGTCTTGTGAGCAACCATTCATAACTGTTCAAAAAATAAAATACCTCTGAATCTTAAAATAATTCAATCTTTTAAAGATAGTTTGGCATAAAAAATATACAAAAACAGTTTTAAAGAATTTTCATTGTCCTTTCAAACCCCTGTTGACTAAAGATGGAGTTATTGTTCTTATGCTGGAACAAGTACAAGACAGCAAAGGCCAAAAAAATTCACTTATATTGGTTTAAATATGACACATGATAAATGAATACATCCACTAACACATACAAATAGATATTCTTTTGGTAGTTCAATGAAAAACTCTGTATTATAATTTATAAGATACAAAACCGTCTGACAGATGTAATCATGTATGCTTTCCTTACTGTGCATTTCCCAAGAAAAAGCTTTTGTGCTGCCATGAAAAATAAAGCAGTGAAATAGCTTGATAGCAGCAAAATCAGAAGCAGAAAAAACCAAACAGAACTGCATAAAGGTAACTCTATTTCACATGCAAAAGACGGTTTAAAGTTTAAACTTTAAAGTAGCTTGGCAGTTTTAGAAAATTTTTCATGCAAAAACTAAACTAGAAATCTAAAACAAGAGCACAAGTTTTATTCTTGATGTTCCTGTTGCCCACTTGTTATATCAAAAAGTTCTATGTCATCAAGAGCAGTGTGAGATGTGAATCCGCTAGATGCTTCAACACCAGATTCATCAGTGAATTCCCTGTCAGTGTTTATGTCACTATCAATGTACAAATCAGCATCATCCATTGTTGCATTTGGAACAGGATCGATCCACAGAGTAGAAGAATTGGATGACTCTTTAGCCACATTCTTCAATGCCCACTGCAAGTTACTACGAACATAAACAAGATCTTCTAATTTTCCAGATGACAATCTATTTCTTTTTTTGGAATGAATGTGGTCAAAGGAACTCCAATTCCTTTCACACGCTGATGCACTTGTTCCCTGGCTTAAGATATGAATTGCAAAATTTTGCAATTTTGGTGCCCCTGAACCATAATATTCCCACCATAGTGCTGGATCACTTCTGCTCCTATCATACTTTGCTGATTTTGTTCCAAATAATCCTTCTTCTAACCTGTATGCTCTCAACTGACTTCTGATCAAACCTGCAATCTCTGGATCTGGATTTAGCTTCTCAATAGACTGGATAAGTCCATTCATGATTTCTTCGTCCCTATGTCTTGGTAATCCAAACAATCTAGGGTCCAAATAGCATGCTGCTGCGTGTAATGGACTATGCATCATCTTCCATCTATGATCAATTAAATCCCATATCTCCTTGTAATCAGCTTCCACATTATCAAAAGCAGTTGCAATGGCCTCTTTGCAACGATCAAGGCTTTCATAAACAAAACCCATACAAGGTTTGTCACCATCAACCATGCGGAGCACATTAACAATTGGGCCACAAATTTTTAAAACCTTGTTTGCATTTTCCCAAAAGCCATTATTGAGCACTATTTGTTCAACATTTTCCCCCTTAGTTTCTTTTGAGAGGGTAGATCTCTCCCACTCAGTGTTGCAAAAAACAGCTCTTAGGCTTGCTTTTTCCTCAACAACTCTTTTCAGAGTAATATAAAAAGTGGCAAAGCGATTAAATCTCGCTTTTTTCAAAAAATCGCGAGTTTTCCCTAGCCCGATTTAATCGCGCTTTTTATAAGAAAAAAGCGGGCTAAATTTTTTTTGCCGCTTTTTTGGGAAAAAAGTGCGTTTTTTTTTCTTCGAAAAAAGCGTGCTTTTTTGGGAAAAAAGCTCAGGCTGGCAGGGCAGCGCGATTTATAATGAAAAATTGAAAAAAAATGAAAAAAATGAATATTTTTGTACCAAGCGATTTTTCCCGCTTTTTTCTGCTTTTTTCCCGATTTTTCCGATTTTTTCCCATTTGTTCCCCACGCCGATTTAATCCCGCTCGCGCTTTTAACAACATTGATCACAAGGCCTCAACAACTCTTTTGATGCATTCTTCCTGTATATGCTCAAAGTGAGACGATGGTTGATGATGAAGTTTGAAATTGTTTTGGCTCTTCGGATTGTTTCATTGACCCAAGGAAATTTGGCTAAGTTATGCAACATTAAATCCAAGCAATGAGCTGCACAAGGGGTCCAATATTTCTGATTATATTTTTCCATAATCAGCTTCCCTGCACCAACACAATTTGATGCATTATCTGTAACAACATGGACAACATTTTCCACCCCAACCTCTTGAATCACTTCATCCAAAATTCGAAAAATAAATTTTGATGTCTTCACTCGATCCATTGCATTTACTGCCTTCAAGAAAACTACCCCTTGAGGACAATAAACAAGCACATTGATCAATGGGTGATGACACAAATTTGACCAACCATCACTCAAAATTGTGCATCCTGTAAGCTTCCAGGACTCTTTAATATCAGCCAACTTTCCTGTCACTCTGTCTTTCGCTCTCTTTAGCAAAGTTGACCTTAAAGCTTCGGATCCAGGAGGAACATAGCCCTTCCCAAAATCAATGGCCTTTTTAATTACATTTTTAAAATATGGACTCCTCGCCACATTAAAGGGAATTGCACATGCATAAAAATACTCAGCAACAGCATCATCAACTTCCTGTTTCTCAACAAGTTTCCAGAATTGATTTAATGCTTTCGGTCCACCTGTTTTTGCTTGAGGAGCTGTAGAACTTGATCCACCAATGTTTGAAACTGAATTGATGGTGTTGGAGGAAGACATGGCAATCTCCCTCTCAATTCACTACCTCTTATTTACCCTTTTCTGCTTTTGCATCTGTGAATTGGAATGGTCTTTCTCCACTGTGGCTTTTTGTTCATCGGTGATCTTAGTGCAGGCTTCAACACCACCTCCACTTCCATTGCTAATACCGAGAAGGTGATCCACTGCTCTAGTCAAAGTGCCAGTGAAATTATGTCCACACAACTGACATGAAAGATTAAAACCATCTTTTTGGACAAAATTCCAAGCTACAGCAGTTGATTTTGGGGGTGCCATTGGAATTTAGAAGTCTGAAATGTCTGGCACTGCAATGTCTGAAATGTCTGCAATTTTTTTTGAAATTACATTTTCGTTAGTTAGAATTTAGAAAAAGGAAAAGTGATTAAAAACAGTTTGCAGTTTGCACACATATTTATGCTTTTGTATCAGTATGTTTCAAGATTTAGGCTCACAGGCCTGTAGGCTGTAGCTATTACACGAATATATAGATCTATGTAAATATAATGCAATGAATTGTTTTCTGGGCAAATTCCAAGTCTAGCATTTGTTACAGGCTGGCGTACACACAGAACCTTGATTCCTGAACAGGTGTTATATTGGCTGCTGTTTTGATGGCACAGTTATACTGCTAAATGTTCTTATCAACACTTTTTTCTTTATTGGCATGTACAGTGTACTATGGATGGATACTAATATACTATTTATGTATACCAGTTTTATTCGGATGTATTTTATTTTTTGAACAGTTACATAACTGGTTGCTCACAGGACTTAACAGTCATTTTTTCCAGACAGGTTTTGTGGACCAGGCCACGGCCCACTATATGGCTGATTTTTGAAGTTCAGTTCATGCACATTATAACTTATATGTTATATGATCTAACAATTGGTTTTAACATGTCACTAACACAATAATGGTTCAAACTGTTGTTTTATAATTTTATTACATTTATACATAAATATTCTTTTAATTTACAGTTTTACTGGCAGTCTGGCAATTGGAATTTGGATGCATCATGCAGTAAGTTAGTAACAATTTGCCACCAACTTCTGTTTGCAATGCCTCTTCTATTTTATTTTATTCAAGGAACAAGACTTCAAGGGTAATAGTTAGGAGATAGACCCCTTACTTCCATATCATCTACAGTTTCTTAGCTACATGCTAATCCAAACCTCAAGATCGCATGCCCTAATTGATTTGGAGTGGGGTTTCTCAATAGGCCAAATTCCAACGATCACTGTTCTTAAGCTCGGAAGAAAAAGGATTACTGGATTTCAGTGTACAGTTCGCCATAAAGTTTGAACTCCTACCTGAAGGCTGAACCGTGAATGCTGAGGCCTTGTGAACTTCACACTGCACAGTGATACGCGTCGGCAGCTGAGAGTCGAGACGCGTCGGGTAGACTGGTAGTGGACTGGTCACTGAAATGAAGTTATGAAACCAGAGCAGGCTGCAGTTGTAGAGTGTAGAGTTGTTTGCTGTGACTGGTGAGTATGGAGTCTGGATCGCGCAACGAAATGAAACCCTTCGCCCTTCGCACAACCAAACAATGCAACAATGAAACCGACGAGCAATAAAACCCGCAACCTAAAGCCTAAAACGCACGAAAAAAAACGAATTTAATCGAACGTCAGGCGAATTTAATCGAACGTTAGGCGAATTTCATCGAATGTCAAATGATTTTGTTCGAGAAAAATTCGAATTCGGTTTGAAATTCGAGTTCGCCATAAAATTCGGCGAACTCGAACGAATATATTCATTTCTCATTAAAATTTGCCGAATTTCGAATTTAATGGTTGAAATTCGCCGAATCTGGTGGCTGAGGTCATGGGAGCAGGTTTATGTCATCAGGGGTTTCGAGGGAGTTTTGAGGAGTTTTTATGGGATTGGACGGCATTTGCTTGCCATATTCCATCATCTGCACAATTTTACTTTCGTTCCGTTGCATTCGAACAACTTTCAAAAATTAGCATTATTATGGGGCCTAACTCAGTTAATTATGCTCGAGGTGGCATTCCGAGGAGATTAATTGATGGAACACCTTGGTGTAATAGCTCGTTGGAACTAGAACAAGAAGATCTATAGTATGGGATGCTGAGAAGTGTAGGATGGGATGCTGAGAAGTGGCTTCCAGTGGTCAGAGAGAGGATGGTGGCTAATATGCCATTTTCCCACATTAAAAAGATATTTTAATTAAGAGAAATGTGCTCACTGATTAAAATAATAATACAATAGGAGCTTCTAGAAGGTCCCATCAGGTCTATAAAAAGAAGAGGAGGCCATTAGAGGACATCTTGGATTTGGTTTCCTTCTTGTTTGAGAGGTTTGAGAACCTAGTTTTCTACTTCATTTGCAGCCCCAGGACGGAAACCCTTGGGTGATTGAGTGAGATTGGGCGAGTACCCATCCCCCCTTGGTGAATTCATCCATAATTCACCGGAGAGCTTAGCAGTAGCATTTCAGTTTAGATTTGGTGGACGGCTAGCACAACATGGGAGAAAATTCTTGAGGCCAGTTCTATCTTAGCTATATGGGTTGTATCAGCAAGTAAACCCCAATTTATATAATATAATAAAGTTGAGAATTTTCCTGTTCATTGTGTTATGGGATTGCAATGCTCTATATTTTATATGGTAATCTTCTGTTTAGAGAATGGTAATTTTATGTGAAGCATTTGTTGCAATTTTTTTCCATTTGGGACCATTACAGTGGTATCAAACTTTCAAAGCCTTTTGTCTTGGCTCAGCCTGCGGGTTATTTAGTGGCTGCTATTATGGTTTGACGGTTTCAAGATTATTTGCGGTGATTTCACAAAGCATTGAATTCTCCAAATTGCTTGCTTATTTCGACAATGTTGGGGGGAAATTTGTCTTGGCCATAAGCATTAGACAAATTCTTTCTCATTTGTCTTTTATTTAATGATTATGCCACAAATTGGGCCAATGCTTATTTTTATTTGAAGGTGTTGTGGGCAATATTATTAATCATTCAAACGAAATTATTTTGTTCAAGGTTATTAGAATCAAATTGTTTAGGAAGGGCCAAATTTTATTAACACGACCAACTTTTAATTTTGTTTTCGAAAATCGTCCAATATTGAAGGGTTGAATATTATACAAGGGACGAGCTTTCAGACCGAGTTCCTGTTTCGAAGCCAAGATTATAATTTTCAAAAAGAGCTATCAAAATCAAAGACCGAGCCGTTGCAATTTTGAAGGGGGGTCGAGATCGCTATTGAAGTGACCAAGCAATGGAATTTCCGTGGACCGAATTCACCATATGTGATCAACCCATTGTATCAATCACTTGCAACATGATAAAGAGGTATAGGTGGGAGTTCGAATATCTGGGCATGGGTGTATAGTTTTCTAGACAACGATGTACCCAAATCATAGCTGCTGTGCTGTATCGTGTGTGAAAATTTCTAACACGAAATTATACTGCAGGAACTGATGTATTTCTCCTACTTATTTTCCACAATAAGCTATTTACAAAAACCTTCAGTAAACATCAAAGTAAATCACATAATAGCATAGAGAAAAGAACAATGAAATACAAGCACAAGAATCAATCACATTAACACAGTTCTTTTTGGACAATAGTCCCCGGAAAAACCAAATGCGGGAAAACTGGTGTAACAGATGAGGGTTTATTTATTATTCTTCAGCAATAATCTCTTTACAAGGAATGATTTTGCAGAATATAGAGAAACCTCTGAGAAAACACCTCAGATAATTTTCCTCCTCCCTTTGGAGAAATTCTGACACCCCAGAGACCCTCCAGCCTTCATTGCGTCACCCTTGCGTCACCTCTGCATGAGGACTGTTTGAGGATTGTGTCCCTTGCTGCGCTACCTCTCAGAGCTGTCCCTCTACACTTTCCCTCTGATGCACTGCGTCACCTCCTCCTCAGTCTCTGACTGATGCTGATGCCCTCCTCTTCCTTCATTCTGCAACTCTTCCTTTGAAATCAAACTTTTACTCCTTGAGAATCGATTTCCCTCGGGTTACTGAATATTTGCCGGTGTATCTCCAAATGACTCTCAACTCTTCCTTTATACTTTGCCTATTGAGATATCAACGACCGAGATTTAGTCTCTAATCAACGACTAAGATTAAATTTGACTTGATTCTCGTCTCTTAGAAGCTTCTCACCCATATTTTTATTAATCACCCATTAATATTTTATTTTTCCTAAGTTTAGACTTAGGAACCCCATTAAAAATATTAATTATTTTAATAAAATACAATCCCGGTGGAATTTCACCAAATGATTTATGGGTCTTGGAGATCTAATGTGTTCTAGCTCCTCCACAAAATTTCGGAGCTAGAGCACATCCAATGCTACCCAAAAATCAACATCGTGGTAGTATACAACATTCCCTATCTGTGTAGAGGAGAAAGGTGGCGTGTATACGTGGATTGTGAAGCTCTTACTAGTGGATCGACTACCAAATAAACTAATGTATATAGGAGGCCGCACCTTAACAGAGGATCGAATTGTGAACGCCGGGAGAGCGTGCAAAATCTGATGCCATTCTTATAGTTGAAGAAGGACGTGAATTTCTCCCAGTTTTGTTGGGCAGAACAAGTTCAAAGATCCAGGGCATGAGTTTTCCTCATGTTTCCTGGTCAAACTGCTCACTGGAGCCGATTGCGTAACCAATTACAAACCCGTTAATCGGGGCTAAAAATTCTACGACAAAGTCATCATGACGGGTTGAACAATTGAAGCTGACAAGTAAACTCAAGTGCGTGGGCAGAATTTGCGTTGCCACGACGGGGTCGATTATTTTGTGGTTGAACGAAGTTGTATTTTGTGGAAGGGCTGTGCCCAATTTAATGCAGGAAGAGAAATTCTATTTGGCCGACCTTGTAATGCTTCATGTGACCTACTGCAAAATGAGGTTTCCACTATGATCGTGGATGCAACGCGACGAGGGAGATTCAACGGAGGCGCTGGTAGCAGATCGTGGCCACTTAAGGAGTGAGGGGAGTTGAGCTTACATTGTTAATATTACAGTGAGACGTGCAGTCCGATCTCATGAGTATTTGCAACCAATAATCTTGTTCATGACTCAACCGTTGGATGCCAGCATGCTCGTTTTGTGGCCGCAGTGACAGCGATCAAGGATGTTTTGATCGTTGGTCGACGGAGGTGCAACAAGTTGGTCAAGATTTCCACGGAGGTTGTGTACAAAGACAAGATTGCAAACTTGAAATCAACAACAATTGTATTTGTTTGGGATGGTTCCAGCAAGTTCATAGCCAGAGATCGTGTAAATTGAAAATCTCAGTGGTTTGTGTCTTCTTCGGAAGTGGTGTTGAGCATGCACACATATACTAGTGTGCGGTGACAGATTAAAGAAAAGGGGCCACTTCTTTCATAGAAAGATTTCCATGCTTGAATACCAGGTTCTTTCTGCATTTCTCAGTGTCCATTAAAGGAATATGAAGCATAATGCCTATTATGAGTAAATACTTAAGCTGATTTCATAATTGTCATTAATGTTATTTGGGAAAAATGTCATTTTTCTAAGGCCTGAGTATGAGTTTATATTCTATGCACACTTGAAACTACAACAAGTAAATTAAACCCACAATAGTGTGTAAACCATCTGTTTGACAAAACCCCAAAGAGACAAAACTCATACAAACTCATAAATCTTTGTGGGTTTCACAAGATAAACCAAGTTGGGTATGACATTGTTGAGAGAGTGGTGTCAAGGTTTGAATATTGGTTAGGGTTTTACCATTAAGCATACAATGTCTAAAGTACCATCAGTCCAGGTTGTGTAGTAGATTGAATTGTGAAAGATTGACATAGGTGTTGGAGAGCCAAAACATGCTTCATGTGTCAGGTTTGAAACTAGTGAATATCAAATTAGTTATTGTCTTTGAATGAGTTTGTGTATGTTTGTTGGTGTAATTGGGTTAGAATTTTGTTGCATGCTACTGAAGCATCCTACCTTGTTAGGTTGAATGTGAAGCGGGAAAGTCTGTTAGTCAATTTCATGCATAAAACAACTTGATATTCTTGTCATCATTGAGCCAAAACATGGATCAAACCTTTATAAACCCCCTTGATAAACCAACAACGACAAACAATAAACCCTTCTCAAACGGGGTCCATGCCTTTCTTCAGAGAGAATTGCCAAAGGATGTGCACAAGGGGCAGGAAATAGGCCACAAAATATGCACTTGGGACATATTTGAAGCACATGAGGGTCACATGGAAAGTCCTTTTCAAGCTAGATGAACTAGATGCACTCCTTTCTGAAGTGAACCAGTTAGAAGGGAAGAAACTAATTTGGGCTCTAAAACCAACTATGCTTGCTCTCACACAACACAAGTGCTTGGGGGAACTTTGTGAAGGGGTTAGACTCCAGTTGCATCCTATCTCAGTAACACTCTAAGGTTGACGCACCTATACCTCCTTACAACGATGATGTTATGGGGAGAGTTTTCAGATTGATAGTAGAGACCTTTCAGGTCTTGGATAACATTGTGGGTCTTACCATTGGGAAAAGCTCCGGATTTTGGAAGATATGGCCAAACTCGGAACCCATGACATCATGTTTGATCTAGAGTGTGATGACTTGATTCTTCAAATGTTCCAATCCTTTTTCAGCATTAAGAAACATCATCCTGACATGGTCAAAGCACACATGCAGTCCATCTTGTCTTAAGTAATGGGAGATCATGATGCCATCTGTAAGAAGTTATAGTCTAAGTTGTTGGCCATTTGGAGAGAGAAACAAATAGTCTCGCCTACTGCTTATGAGCTAGCCGAAAGGTTGGTTGAGTAGAATATTAGATTGTTCCAGAGACAATTGACTAGGGAGGAGCTGCTCAGGATTGGTTGGTGATGTAGCAAGAATGAGTTAAGGAGGAAGGGTTTTTGCTTCACCTGCAAAGAACCTTGGGGACTTTATCACTCGTGCGGGATTGACACAAAGGAGATGGTTGAGGTAGATCATGAGAAGGTTCCATCTAACCTTCTGACTAAGGATCCTTCTTTTGTTGGGTCCATGGATTCTTATGGTTATGCCTCTAAGGAGCACGAGTAGCCATGTGGAGTTAATGACAGTAGCCCAGATATGCATCCATGTGTAATAGAGGAGTATAATGAGCAGTCGACTATTCCCATGAGGGAAGGAGATTAGGGAGCAAATGAGCCATTGATGTTTTAGCATAGAGAGCACCTAGAGGAGCATGAGTTAGATGATACACACAATATGTTGGAGGGTCGACTAGTGGCTCATGTTGATCCCATGATGAAGGATGAGTAGACACCCATAGGGCTAGCCATTGGTGAGGAGCAAGCAGATGTGCAGGCAGCTACCAGGGAGGTAGTATTTGATGATATTGGTCATCAAGAGGTGTTGGGACCTGATAGGACAGTTTTGCAGGTGGTGAGTGGATCGGTGGAGCGTGGACTTTCCATTCAGATGAGGGAGGCTCTTTTGGAGATAGTGGTGCATCCATCCTTGGGTCTACCCAGTTACGAGGTGCAAATAGATGTAGTGGCAGCGAACCAAGCTGTAGTATTTCTACGCCGCAACCCTCTCTAGTAGTATATAGAAAGGGCATGCAGCGGGGGTTGCCCACTTATAGGGAGAGAGGCAGGGATTCCTAGACATATCTGGTTAATTGGTTGGGTAGAGCTGCGTGAGTTGGGCACGGTGCAACATAGGAGACTTATCCTAGATATAGGTGCCTATGCATCCGATCCCTCCCACAAGATGGATTGGTGAGGGATCATGAGTTGGTACCCTATCGATGGAGTATCATTCTTAGTCCGGTGCACAATATGACAAAAACCCTTAAATGAGAGGGTCACTGCATGTTTCAGTGGGCAGTGGGATGTGGACCGACAATTCATCAGTATTTTAATAGCACTAGCCCAACATCAACAGAGTGGGGTTGACCTCAACCTATGCCAAAGGTTGGGTTAGAGAGAGGTTATGAGTAGCAGCTATAGCCGGAGACAGAGCACAGTCAAAGCCAGGGGACTTGGGCGATGATGGGCCATGGTGGCATTGGGATCCAGGTGGATCTATTAGTAGTAGGTTGAGTCAAAGATGGGCATGGGATCTAGGTATTGGGGGATCCAGTCATGTTTGGATTGGTTGGAGGCATGATGTGGACCAATAGTTCATATGGGATCTTGGTATCAGTTTGCAAATGCCTCTATAGTGGATGTGTGCAGATTGCTTGAGGGCAAGCAATATTGGTGTGGGAGGAAATTGTCATGTCCCCATTTTTATTTTTCTATGGTACAGCCAGAGTGGATTTCCAGAACATGGGATGGTCATGTCATGGGAGCAGGTTTATGTCATCAGAGGTTCTGAGGGAGTTTTGAGGAGTTCTTATGGGATCGGATGGCATTCGCTTGGAATTTTCCATCATCTGTACAGTTTGCCTTTCGTTCCTTCGCATTTCGACAAATTTAAAAAATTAGCATTATTATGGGGCCTAACTCAATTAATTATGCTCGAGGTGGCATTCCGGAGAGATTAATTGATGGAACACCTCAGCATAATAGCTCGTTGGAACCAAAACGAGGAGATCTACAGAATGGGATGCTGAGAAGTGACTTTCAGTGGTTAAAGAGAGTATGATGGCCAATTTACCATTTTCCCACATTAAAAAGATATTTTAATTGAGTGAAATGTGCTCAATGATTAAAATAATAATAAAATAGGTGTTTCTAGAGGTGTTTATCAAATCTATTTACCTGCATAGCCAAGACCCGATTTATCGAGGGGAGACCTTTGATGACGTAGGATGCCATCTAGGGTTTGAGAACTTTTCAAGTTCTTATTCAGCAAGTCAACTTCCTTTTTAAGAAAGACAATTTCTTCCTTCATTTTCTTGCATTCTTCATCCTTCTTTGATAGAATGATCTCCATTTTTTCCTTCATCTTGGTTGCTTCACATGATTGGGCCTTAAGAGAAGTGATTTCTGATTTTAACTTGGTGATGTCATTATCCTTTTCTTGTAGTTGGCATATCATGGTGTTTCTCTCCTTTTCAGCGTCATCAACTTGTCTTTCTATGAATGTCAAAGCTTCCATCACCTTATCAACTCCTTGTGCTTGTTTCTTTGCTTCTTCTAGTTGAGATCTAAGGGAGGAGACCTCTTCCTTGTATTGACCAATCTCTGCTTCAAGTTTGTTCAAGCTCTTGTGCCTTTGTTCAAGGTGGCTTGACAAGGTATTGACAAGGTATCTTCTCGTTTCTTTGCCTTATCCAATTGATTTGTCATGGATATGACTTCTTCACGATGCTTTCTCTTGTTTTGATGAAATTCTTCCTTGTCTTGGCGAGCTCCTCATCTCTTTCTTGTACTTGAAGCTTGAAAAGGTCAACTTCCTTCCTTGTCTTGTCTTGGTCACCAACTTGTGATTTTTCCTAAGTTACTCATTTTCCTTTTTCAAATTGTTAATCTCTTCCATGGTAGCCATAAGTTTAGTGAGGAGATTTTCTTCAAAATATTTGTCATTCTCTTCATCTTCTAGGTCTTCTTTAGCCTTGATTTCATCACTCTTATCTTCAACTTCCTTGATGGGCTCTGGATTTCCTTCTTGTTTTCCATCATTTTCTCAACAAGAGATCATTGTCAACACTCCTTTTGAGTGAAGATCATGAAGTTTATCCCATATGCCTTTTGTTGACGAACATTTTTCAAAATTGGCCTTCATAGAATCAGGTAGCCCATTGAAAATTGCTTTCATTGCTCTTGTATTATGTTCCTTGGATTCTCCATCCATCATGTTATCAACAATCACCAATTTCTAGACTTCCATACTAGTCTTTAAGAAATTCCTCATTCTTGCCTCCCATATATCAAAGTTTCCATTGAACAATTTAGCCTTCTCAAATTGATTGACTTCAATTTCGGTGGTTGAGGGAGACACATATTTAGGAGGATTAAAGACTTTCTTCCTTGGCTTCGCCATTTGTGTTCTAATGATCAACCTTCAAGAAGGTACTAGCTCTGATACCAATTGTTGGAAACACTGAGTGGGGGGTGAATCTGTATTTCTTTTCAATTGTTACTTTTACCAGTTAGATCAATTATATTTAGAACACAAATTGAACAATAGGAATACATGCTTTTATTAATATAATCTTTACAATGAATCAAGTACAATATATAATGGGCTCCAATCCTAGATGAAGACACCAATCTTCAATCCCCCAGGCTCCAGCTTGTTGCCAAGCATCAACTTGGACTTTAGTGAGGCTCCGACCTCTAGGGCTTTGACCCTATCTTATCCAAGGCACCAACCTTGAGTTTAGGAGCACCAACTCCAAGGACACCAATCCTATAACTTTGCTTTGTCAAGATATGTTTGGTTGTACTTCACAACTCCCAAGTCTTCTTCACCGAGCCTTGTCAATCTTCAGCTATCCCCTCACTTAATCGTCACATCACATCATCAATGACAACCTTGTCATGCAGAAAGTGTCACCACTGTTCTTCATAATACCCAATCAATCTCTTCAAGTTACCTCATCATGACATCAACACTGTATTATGGCCTTCAATGCAACACTTCAATTTGTCTTCAATGAACTGCACCAAGTTCTGCACCTACTCTAATAATAGTTCTGCATCTTCTTCAAATTTGGTCCAAGGTCAGTGCCAAAGATTACTTCAAGTTACCTCCAAAGGTCTGCACCAAGGTTTGCACCAATTCTTCTGCACTGCACCAATACCAGATTCTCTCAAGACTATTGGACCACTGCTGCACCAAGACTTCAGCACTAGATTGTGACAATTCTTCTTTACAAATGTCCTTGCACTACACTGCACCAGACCACTGTTCAAACTGTTCCAATACTTCTACACAAGGATTTATACACCACACTGCACCATCAATTATGCACCACACTTCTTCATCAATTATGCACCAATGTTCTTGCACTAAGACTTCAACACTGCATCAATCACTAGATTATCTCTAGACAACTTAAACACTGCTGCACCAAGATTTACTGAAGTTGTTAGTTCAAGAATGCTTCATTTCACCAATCTGCACCATACTGCACCATCTCCACTTCTTTTATCAATACTGCACCAAAGTTTGCACCATAGACATCACTGCTACAGTCTTAGTTTATAGTCCAGCTATGTCACAGAAATCAACCCACTGCACGCTACTATCCAAGCCACTATGTGCTATCCAAGGCGCTGTCTCATTCTCAATCCACTGTCTAAATGATGCCACTGTTCGATCACTTGATTTTTTGGCACAGTCAATCTGTGTCACAGTTCTTTTACCATACACCAAACTGTTTCACACAGTCTGAGGTATGTTCTCCTCAGTTTGAGTTATTTGGGAGAGTCCACCAAACCGGGCTAGACACCAATCCGAGAAGTAGTACATTGCACTGTGTCAAGAGAGTCCTCTGCACTGTTTTCAACGCTTTAAAAATACTGCTGTTCGAGAGGTATTTTCCATTAATCAAGCCGCAGTTGTATGCTTCTGAAGGTTAACACCTTGCCACAGTGATAAGCTATGACTGCACTTAGTCCGAGAACAGAGAGGCACAACCAAGCGAAGGCACAGTTCTATTCTTGAAGCCTGAGGTCCAGAAGTATAACCTGAGATCTTTAATCCTCCTTAATTTTAGACAAGTTTGAGCATCAGTAGGACTGCACTAATACCGAGGTCTGTAGTGCGGTTTGTTGAGATTTTTAAGCCCAAACAAATATCTAAAGGATCCTTCTCCTGTTGTACGCTTTTAAGTTCACGAGATGTGAACTAAATATCTCATGTATTGTGCTTGATGACCGAGTGAATGACGGATAAGTGAAAACTGGAATGTGTATATGTATAGTTTTTTTTTCTAGGAAGATGAATAGACATGTCTCTGGAATAGGCCGACATAAGTAGGCCAAAGTAAGGTCGGCTCATAAGTGAATATATATCTTCCAACTTAAAAATTCAATATCTCACAAACTACTAGGAGTTTGGAGGCATGTGAGGGCTGGTTGGAAAGACAAAATTATGCTCTAAAAGATGGTATATGAATCACATTGAGAGGCTGCCTCTAAGGTAATGAAAATTAATTTTCTTTGTGACTATCCTTAGATTACTGTGCATAGAATATTTGGAATAGTTTTGGGACAATGTGGCTTCTCCATTGTTTTGCACCAATAATATCATCATGATAGTATCCAACATCATGATGAAGGTATAGCATCATGTATTCAATGATAGAGCAGTAATACGTCATAGTGCAACCTTCATTATTTTGTCAAAGACACCAAAGTAGTCTTCCAATTATGTCAAAGTGTGGTCATTCTTTAAAGAGTATGACATCATCAAGTGTATGACTCCATATGTCATCAAGGGTTAAGGTCTAGATCATCAAGGCACATACAACATTATAGTTAGTTCAAGGGCTCCTTAGGACTTCTTCATTAATGGTTTGACATCTTTTTGGCTTGACATCTTCATTGATGGTATTCTTGTCAAACAAGAGTCCTGACATCATCATCTGGGACCAGACATCTCAAGAATATTGACATCTCGGTCAATGCCATATTGACATCAATGACAACCTTGATTAACAGAAAATTGAGCTAGAACAACAATTTCATTTATATTTTATGAGAAAGAGAGTACAATGAGTATGAAAGTGGAACCTGGGCTTGCTACAACACGATAGGTCGTGCTTAGGTCTTAAAATTGCTGTCCAAATACTAAGAACTCAACCCCAATTTAGCTTTTGCATTGCCCTGGCAAATCTGGGTGTTGCTGCTGGGAGAAATTTGATGTATAGGCCTCAATACTTCTCCTAATAGGATGAAACTTTAGTTGGTACCTTTTCTCATGCCACTCCACCAAACCCAGAAAGGAATTGGGCACTCAACTATCCACCAGAAAACCTACTAAGAAGTGTGAGTTGCCCAGTGACACCAGTTGTACGCACTGCCAAAAAATAGCTGCAAAGGGCCCTTAAGCCACTATAAAATATCAGCAAAAATGCCCTCCAACTAACCCTGGAAATTCCAGTTCTTACCCAGCTCCAAAACACCAGCCCCAAGCTCCCACAAATTTGCCCAATTTGTCCTCTATGCGTGCCCTAGACAACAATTGATGACCCCACTAATTTACCACAAAAGCAGGCTCTGCAATCACTCCAATCCACTGAAATGAACAAAGTTCTTTCTATAGATTAATTACTCCCAAAAACTTGGAATATGAAGTTATCCATTGAGGATATAAATATTATATTAAATATATGAATATGAATGAGAATTTATTTACAAATGAGAAATGAGAGGCTTGCTTATATACCAAGCAAGTGTCTCTTCATGAAGAGTCATGTCCCATTAGACATGCCTCTTCAACCTAATTACTACTTAACTAATAATTAATTATGATTATTATCATTTACATTATATTTATATTATTTATATATTTTATTTGTTACATTGCCTCCTTCCTCAAAAAGCTTTGTCCTCAAAGCTTGTCGATGAAAAAGGCTTGATCCCTTTTTCAGCTTCGAACGTCTTTCTCTCTCGGAATAGTTAGCCTCGTCGATACAAGCTGATATGATCTTCTAAGTGGCAAACAAAATTGTCGCACTGAGAAGGGATCAGACCATCCCAGATTAATCTTCTGTATAGTATTCTGATCACTGGAATTTTGTAACGACTTGTTAGCATAAGACTGGATTGAGGTTACATCACTATTATTTGGAACTTTAGTTTGTTGTTTCAATTTTAAAGGGTTCATATATGTAGCATGGTTGATTCGTCTATCTCATGATTCGGATGTCGATATAAAGTTTTTAGATTTTCTCCTGGCTAAGATGTTGTTGAATTGGTTATGGAACATTCACTTGGGATGTCCATTGTCTGAACTGCAACATCTACCTGTGTTGTTTCTTCAACTGACTTGTCTTTGTAACGGATAAAATATATAAATAATAT
>APFE031604146.1:105050-118833 GCA_000404065.3 Pinus taeda | reverse complement strand
ATCCAAATTTTTCGAGAAAAAAATATTAGTATATTATAAAAAATGATACTATATAAGCCTTATATAGTTACATATAAAAGGAAAAGTGGGTCTCAAAAAAGTATATATAAATTTTATATAGTTATCATTTTATAATATATATAAATTGTTATTTTATAATATTTTTTATTAAAAGAGCGAACAAAAAGAAGAAGAAGAAGAGGAGAATATTTGAAAAATATATATAGGAGAAATAAGTGATATTTTATAATAAAAATAGCTCCATTTGACATATTGTTTACGTAAAAACATAAAGGAAAAAATGGAGACTAGTAATGAAAGGTTTTTTGAAACCCGTAGTACATGTGTTCGCACACTATTTAACATCAAAGGATCACTCGCAGGAAGAGACATCATAATCTCTATCAGTCCTACTGAAGGAAGTAATTATGTTAGTCCTAATTGTGCTAATCAATTGGTGATTCCTTAATCAAATATAGTTGAAACAATTTTTTTTGGCAAACAATACGATATAAGCAATTTACACCTAAATATTGGAGATTATACTTTTACCTCACAATCACCGTGCAAACCCTATCTTTTAACGATAGTGACATTGTTTTGGGATCACCATGGATGAAAACTCTAGGTTCCTTTATTCTAAATACTAAGAAAAAGTTTTTAACATTTTCTTACAAGAAGAAGAAAATAACACTCCAAGATGTTACATTGAAACCTAATTCAGTAACGCCAGAAGATATATCGGATATTTCAAAAGCAATTTCTCATGAAGGAAAAAAAATATTACAAAATATGCAAAACGAAATTGACAAAATCACTATTGACAAAAATGAAGAAGTTTCTCGACTTAAAAACCATAGTGAAAAATTGCTGATGCAAATTAAGATACTTAAGAAGGATAAAAAGTCATTAGAAAACTAGGTACAACAACTTATCAAGAAGGAAGCATCAAATGTAGGAATTCAAGTTGATGACAAAACAACAAATACCGATTCAGTGAATGTCACAACTCAGGAAGAAGATAAGGAAGTTGAACAAGTCTGAACCGAAACAACAAACTAATGTTCCGGATAATAGTGATGTAATCTCAATCCAGTCTTATGCTAACGAGTCGTTACGAAATTCCATTGATCAGAATGCTATACAGAAGATTAATCTGGGATGGTCTGATCCCTTCTCAGTGCGACAATTTTGTTTGTCACTAAGAAGATCATATCAACTTGTATCGACAAGGATGACTATTCCAAAACAGAAAAACTTTCGAAGCTGAAAAAGAGATCGAGCCTTTTTTCATCGACAAGCTTTGAGGACAAATCTTTTTGAGGAAGGAGGCAATGTAACAAATAAAATATATAAATAATATAAATATAATGTAAAAGATAATAATTATAAATAATAGTTAAGTTAAGCTAATAATTAGGTTGAAGAGGCATGTCTAATAGGACATGACTCTTAACCCGGATGCGGGTGACACGTTGCAAGGGGCTGACCATGTGATTGACACGAGAAGCCTTCGGCGTGAAGGCACCCTGTCCGGAGATCAATGAATTCCATTAACTGCGCATTGAAGGGCATTCAATGCCATTTCCTCTGCTCGAGTTATCAAGGAATGGAGATAGCGGCAAACAGAATGTTGGGGTATGATGAGTTCAGTTTGACAGGCTTTCCTATTCAGGCCAGAATTTTCGACTCTGTTCTGCAAGAGAAAGAAGTTCTGCGGGCAGAGGAGAAGAGAGTAAGTGAGAATAAGCAAAGAGGCCAACTCGCATACTGGTCCAGAAAGCCGAACTGGTTCAGAGGTGGCAATTGTTTTAAGATTTGGCCCCCATCGTTACATTTCTTCACGGCGAAGCTTGCTCAGAAAACCCAGTTGCAACTTTACAGCTTTAGGATGACTCTCAGAGGTCATGCCTCGCCTAGTAGGGGTAGAAATTCGGGTAAGAAGGCGGAATCTGGGGGCAGAGGAGCGTATAAAACGCAGAGGATTTCACCTTTGGCCTGTGTCCCGCCCAGTTCTCCGGGCTCTGATGAATCCGACTTGGATATCATCAACTCGGTGCAGACGATAAGATTCAATTACATTCGTCGCAGCAACAAGCCAATTATTTCTGCAATAATTACAGTGGTTTTTTCGGAGGAAAATGACGAAGTAGGCAAGGGAAAAGGAATCTCTGAGGAGCAGGGGTCTAGCTCCGCCAATTCCTCTCAGAGCGGCAGCCAGGAGGAAAGCTCCTACCCACCCTCCTCTCAGAGCAAGCTCGAAGAGGAAAGCACTGGCTTTCAGTCCAAGGAGCAGACTGAGGCTCTTCGAGAGATTTGCAGCCTTATGGACATGGATATAACCAGTTCGGTAGCTAAGAAGATACCTGAGGAGGACAAGAAGCCTGAACGCTTCTTCGGTGGTCGTCTGTATCCCATTCTCCCTTCAGGTTGTCTGAGAATGGAGGACATTCCGGTAGGCATGGAAATCGAGTTTGTGCCGGACCCAGAACGCGAGGAAGCGGAATGGAAGGCCGAGCAGGAAAATGCAGTGCAGAAGGATAATGCGAACCAGGCGGAGGCAGAAGAAAGGAAGGAGTAAGGTAATCTTCCAATGCTTTTTGGTTTTTGGTTTTGTCACGAGGAACACCCGCGCTCAGCCCGTCCCTGCTCTTTTGATTGCGTGTGGCAACTATGTCCACCTGGGAAGCGTCCAGCATACCACCATCGCTCAGATTCGGGCGCCGACGCCACCTGTGTTCAGTCCGGATAGTTTGACGTGTTCAATTTCCAGCCTCCCTCTCTTAACAGGCATCTTGTCTCTGTCTAGTCACTTTTTGTTTATGTTTATGCTAATTTCGGGCTATAATGTTTAATTTTGTAAACTGGAATGTAATGATGGAAACAGGCACTGTATCAAAGCCTGTAATCTCAGTTTTTGGTTTAGTAAACTTGTCAGAGAGCTGTTCACATGCTCTCAGAGGTTTCGACCTCTTGTATATATCCTTTTCATTTTCTTAATATAAATAGCTTAGCATTTGCCCAGAAAAAAAAAAAATAGGACATGACTCTTCATGAAGAGACACTTGCGTGATATATAAGCAAGCTTCTTGTTCTCATTGTAAATCATTATCATTCTTATTCTTATTCATATATTTAATATAATAATTATATCTTTAATGGATATCTTGATATTCCAAGTCTTTTGGAGTAATTAATTTATAGAAGGAACTTTGTTCGCTTCAGTCTTCTTGAGTTGTCATATTCACTGGATCGGTATTCGTTCCCTTATGTTCAACTTTAACTGTTGTGACTGGAGATTTCGATACTTCTTCTTGAGTGACTTGTTCCAACTTATCTTTTAATGCTTTCTTATCCTCCTTAAGTTTCTTAGTTTGATTGAGTAGACTTTGATTATGGTTTCTCAGATGTAAAAGTTATTTGGTTTTTGATTTATCAACCTTATTTTCAGTGTTTTGAATTTTAAGTTTTTCATATTTTAGATCTCTGATTTGTTCTAATAAATTTTTATTAAGGTTCCTTAATCGTAAATTTTCCTCTTCTTGTTCTGATAAATGGTGCTTGAGTTCTTTCTTTGAGACTTTAGTCTTCTTCACTTGCACAAGTAATTTTTCGATGTGGTCCCGGAGACGAGAATTTTCTTCATCCTTTTCCATTATTTCTTTGTAATGCATATCCACAAGTCCAACATATTGTTGTTTAAGCATTGTGATTTCTTGTTTTACATCTGTTTGGAATTGTTTTTGTTCATTTCTTAGAGATTCCATTTTTTTCACTTCTTTTATCTTCCTTTTTTTTTCAACAATTTATTTATTTATTTCTTATTTTTTTTAATTTTTTATTTTTATATGGTATATTCTCTCTCCTCTCTTTTTATTTATATATATCGTTTTTTTTTAATCTATAAAATATATTTCCACTTCTCTCTTATTAAAATCTAATATATATATTTCAAATATTCTCTTCTTTTTTTTTTCACTCTTTCAATAATTTTTTATATAATAGTAATTTTTTTTATATAATTATAAATTATATATATTATATAATTTAATTCATATATATTATAAATTATAATTATATTATTTTTTTTTTATATTTATAACTATATATATTATATAATTTTAATCATATATATTATAAAAATTATAATTATATAAAAATTTATATATACTTTTTTGTGAGACCCACTTTTCCTTTTATATATAACTATATAAGGCTTATATAGTATCCTTTTTTATAATTATAATAATATTTTTTTTCTCAGATTGGTACGGTCATAATCTTTAGATTTGAACGATTAAAATTATTTAGATCACACCTTTTTTCTCCAATGTTATCAAAATATCTTTTATTTTTAAAATACCATTGGCTATTACCATGGGTTGTTTTTAAAACCTCCTGTAAAGAGTAATATTTACCTTTCACGGAAGAGCTTTTGTATCCTTGTTTTTTCTATAACTTTTAAAATACTATGGGCTATTACCATGGGTTGTTTTTAAAACCTTTGTTAAAATGTTCTCCACGTAAAAAGTAAAACATATTCCTTTTGTTTTTTGTTTTTTTTTTTTTCCTTTAATTTTTTAAAATACCATGGGCCATTACCATGGGTTGTTTTTAAAACCACGACTTCTCCACGTAAAAAGTTTTAAATATACTTGGTATGAGATTTTGTATTCGTTTTGGTTTTTCTTCTACTTTTTTTAATTTATTTACTTATATATTTTTTTTTATTTTTTTTTTTAATGGCCAAAGGCCTAGAAAAACAGAGAAAAGGAGAAACTCCCAAATTCTGAGCAAAATGCTTCAATTGTACGACAAGAAGGTTGACGAATTTCGATAGTCAAAGACTTGGATAGGAGAACGAGCTATGTGCACCGGTTAAGCAACCTAGAGGACCGAAATGCTTTGATACCAAATGAAGCGAACAAAGTTCTTTCTATAGATTAATTACTCCAAAAAACTTGGAATATGAAGTTATCCATTGAGGATATAAATATTATATTAAATATATGAATAAGAATGAGAATTGATTTACAAATGAGAACGAGAGGCTTGCTTATATACCAAGCATCTCTTCATGAAGAGTCATGTCCCATTAGACATGCCTCTTCAACCTCATTACTACTTAACTAATAATTAATTATGATTATTATCATTTACATTATATTCATATTATTTATATATTTTGTTCGTTACATCCACTAGCAAAATGTACGCAATAATTCCCCTTAAAAACTTGATAAAGGATTTGACTTGTAACAACTCCTCCAAGAAGTATGAACTCTGCTACTATGTCCAAGTTGCCCTAGAAATTCGTCAAAGTAACTGCAATGCCTCCTGGGCAACCCTCTGAAGTGCAAGAGAATCCTCCTAGGGATGGCACTCGTGGTCCACTGAAGGTAGGTTGATATTTTTGCTTGGAGATCGTGTGCTAAACAACACTTTGTTGACCCAGCTAAATAGCTTGAGCAAACAATGGGTTTAGATGTCAAATAAGCAAAAGTCCCAAATGGAGGCTCTCTCCTCATACTTATACTTGTTGGCCCCACCTTCCTTTTCTCCCCTCCAATTCGCTTTGCGTCCCTTTTTTTCTCCTCCCACAAATGCCTACTAGCTTAAGGGGTGTGAATTGCCCTTTGGGTGGCCCCCACTTCTCACTAGCTTTTTAATATTTCCCTCTTCTAATGTTTGGCTATGCTTTCTCCCACAAAATGAAGTAATTCTCCTTTTTCCACCCACTTATCCTAAGTTGAGCCAAAATTAATATAACTTGGACAAAATTGCAAAATTGTTGTAGTTGCTAGGTGAATATAAGTAGAGGGGACATCACAGTCCTCCCCTCCCAAATGTTTCTTGTCTTCAAGCAATTGTAATGCGGGGTGCTGTAGAATATGCTTACCCTCCCATGTGGCATCCTCATCTGGAAAATTCCTCCACCGCACCAAATACTCCTTGATAGTCCTACTCCTCCATCTCCTCTCCTTGGTCTCCAAAATAGCCTCAGGCTCAAGAACCAAATGCCTCTCATCATCCAACGGGGGTAGCTTAGTAGCTATTGTCACATGTTGTCCCAATACCTTCTTGATACTTGAGACATGAAAGACACTGTGTACCTTGCTTCCAGGTGGAAGCTCCATCTCATATGCCACCTCTTGAATCCTCCTAATCACCCTGTAGGGCCCATAGAAACGTGGTTGTAGCTTCTCGGCACCTTCTGCTTCAATATGGACTCTTTGTATGGTTGGAGATATAAGAAAACCAAGTCTCCCACCTCAAAATGTCTCTCAATCTTGTGCCTATCTGCATACATTTTTTGTTGATTTTGGGTGGTCTGCAAATTGTCTTTAAGAGACTTAAGGATGTTTTGGCTCTCCTATATCCAATCTTTGGCCCTTAGGGCCTTGTTGTCTCCAAAAACAAGGTCAGCAAAAGATAACACATCATATCCATATAAAGCACAGAAAGGTGAAATACCAATAGACATATGGTATGTAGTATTGTAGCAATACTCTCCCAAGTGCAACCATCTCATCCAAGCTTGTTGCTTCCTTGTCACATAGTTCCGCAAATATCCCTCCAACCACTTATTAACTATCTCGGTCTGCCCATCTGTCTGAGGGTGGTAGCTAGTACTGGGAGTGAGCTTTGTGCCCAACAACCTGAAGAGGCCCTGCCAAAATGCCCCCATGAAGCGACTGTCCCTGTCACTATTGTCTTGGGGAGAGCATGCAACCTGAAAATCTCTTTAAAGAATAGCTCTGCAACTTGCAAAGCAGTGTACCTGGAGGGAATAGCAAAGAAGCGGACATACTTTTTCAATTGGTCCACCACTACATATATACAGTCATGACCCTACACCATAGGAAATCATGTGATGAAGTCCATCAAAATGCTCTCCCACTTCCCCTTAGGAATGGGAAGCGGCTGCAGTAACCCAATGGGATGAGTCTACTCCCCCTTGTTCCTCTGGCAGGCCTCACACTCCTGCACATGCCTCAACACATCCCCCTTGAGGCCCCTCCAAGTGAAGCGCTCCCTAACTACCTTGTAAGTATTCTGGAACCCCTGATGTCCTGATAATGGCGAATCATGTACTGTATGGAGAATCTTCCCCCTCAACTGTGAACCAGGTACCAGATATATGTGCCCCTTGTAGTAAATGACATCATCCATCACCTAGTAGCGCTCATCTGGATGAGTACCATCCAAGATCTCACACGCCTGTCGATCCTTGGAGTACTCCAAAAGCTATGCCTTCCAATCATGGCAGATGCTTATGAGTGAAAGTGTCGCGGGCCTCTTGGATAGGGCATATGCCACTATGTTTTGCTTGCCCTTGACATACTCTATGTTAAAATTGTAGGCCTCAATCTTGTTGACCCACTTATGTTGCCTCTCATTGAGGCCCTTCTGCTCCAAGAAGTGGCGAAGATTGTTATGATCAATCTTCACTCTGAACTTGTTGCCCACCAAGTACTGTCGGAATTTAGCCAATGCATGCATAATGGCTAACATCTCCTTGTCATAGATAGAGTACATCCTCTCATGACTAAGGAGCTTCCGACTCTCAAAAGCTATTGGGTGGCCTCCTTGTGACAATATTGCACCAATGCCCTCACTTGATGCTTCACACTCCAAGGTAAATGGCTGTGTAAAATCAGGCAAAGGCAACACTGGACAACTGCTCATCACCTTCTTGAGGTGCTCAAATGTTGCCTGTGCCCTATCTATTCATTTGAATTCTTGCTTTTTAGTCAGATCTGTGAAGGGTCCTGCTAGCTGTAAGAAGCCCTTTACGAATTTCTTGGAATACGTGCAAATGCCCACAAATCTCCTCAGCTCAGTCACATTCCAGGGAACTGACCAGTGCTGGATGGCTCTAATCTTCTCTCCGTGCAACTGCACTCCATCCTCTCCAATAATGTGCCCCAAGTAGAGCATCTCAGTCAACTGTAACACACACTTGGACAAATTTGCATAAAATTGTTGCCTTTCCAAAATATGAAGCACCTCCTCTATATGTTGTAGGTGCCCCCCCTGTGTCTTGTTGTAAATGAATTTGTTGTCAAAGAACACCAACACAAACCTGTGTCACTGCTTGCGAAACATCGGGTTCATGCAAGAATGGAAAGTAGCAGGTGCATTGGTCAGCCCAAAGGGCATAACCAAAAACTCAAAGTGGTCGTAGTGACCCCTGAAATTTATCTTAGGAATATCCTGATCCCTCACCCAAATCTGATGGTACCCTGAATGAAAATCTATCTTAGAGAAGTACTTTGGTCCTCTAAGCTCATCTATGCGGGGGATGGGGTACCGATTCTTCAAAGTCTTTTTATTAAGAGCTCTATAGTCAATGCACATCCGCAACGTACCATCTTCTTCACCAGAACAATTGATGAAGCGAAGGGACTAGAGCTGGGCCTAATGTGCCCCAATGCCAACAACTCATGAATAACTCACTCAATCATATCCTAATAGGCCTTGGGATGTCTGTATGGGGTCATTGTGACTGCCTGTACCCTTGGCTCTAGCTCAATAGTGTGCTCAAACACCTTGTCAAGTGGCCGCCCTAGTGGAATGTCTCCAAATACTGTCGAATATCTGTATAGGATGGCCTGAACATATGGATGTGGTGGTCGGGGTTGATCCCCTGCGTTTGAAATCCTCAGCTCCATTGCCCACTCAATGTTTCCATGCCTCAAGTCTGCCTCCATCTCGTGTGCTGAAACTATCTGTGGTGGATATGAGTGAATGCCCATCAACACAACTAACTTCCCATCCAGTCCCGTGAACTCCATCTCCAATCTCTGCCAAGCTATGGTAACTCGCCCAAGAGAATAGAGCCACTAGACACCCATCATCACATTGGTGTTCGAATATCAACCACAAAAAAGTGGCCAGTCACTAAATAGTTCCCCATGATCACCGTCAAAGAGGGAACATATCAGGTGCACTGCATGGTCTTGTCACCTGGCATAAGGACTGAGAAGCCCTCAAAAGTCTCATGGGAATGCTCCTCCTTTGTACCATTTGCGCATTAATAAAGTTGTGGGTATCCTCATTATCCACCAATACTGAGACACGCTACCCCTGCACTGTGCCTCCGATCCTCAAGGTCAAATATCTGGGAACCCCTCGCAATGAAGCAAGCACTCCCCCAACAGGTGCAAAAGGTGCTCCTCTTGTTGCATGCAACTCACTATCGCCTCCATCTACCTCTTGCTCTTGATCATCCTCGTGGTCGGTGTCAGAGAAGACCTCAATATAGTGAGTGTTGCTTGTGCTACATTTGTGGCCTGGGTCACAAGGCTCCCAGAAGGTGAAGCATAGCTTCCTCCTCCAGAGGTCCCTCCTAGTCTCCTCATCCAACCTCCCACATGTCGGTGCCTCATGCTGTGGTGGAGGCATAGTGTCTCTGCCCCTTTGCTGGAATACAGGTCTGGTGGGTACCTGTGCCCTTGTCTTGGGAAGCGCATCCTGCAAATCTCAGGCTCTACTTACTGCATCTTGCAAAGTGGTGGGCCTCTTGGATCTCACCAAAACTCTTAGTGGCTCTGCTAACCCCTCCACAAACAAGATAACTCTTCCAGCCTCTGGTAAATCTAGTAACATCACTAATATCCTTAGAAACTCAGAGATTCTGCACTATCGATCATCTTGAGATGTGTTAGCTCTCTGAAGTGCTCCTCAGGGTCTCTCCTCTGAAGTCGCTTCAACAACCTTCGTGTGAACTCCTCATAGGTAGTAATACCTGCATGCTCCAAAGTAGCCAATCCATGGAACCTCCAATCATGAACCTCTCCCTCCAAGTGCAAAGTGGAAATCTTGATTGCCTCCATCTCTGTCATCTGGTTAAGTTGGAAATAGACATCTAGCTTCTCAAGCCATGCCCTAGCTGAGCTCTTACAAGAGTCGTCAAAAGTTGGAAGGAATAACCTTCCCACTGTGCGTTGCAAATCAGTGCCATGCACATAAGCTCCCCCACTCGGCCCCTTGTTTTTGTTTTTATTCTTGAGTTGGCAAAAATCTTTGAAGGTGATGGCATCTCTAAAACCAACCCCATATGACTGGTACTCCAAGAAGGTCTCCCATAGGCATATCCTCCTGCCCCTATTGCCCTACTGTACCAGATGTTAGAAATGTAGGGATAGTCGACCTGGGTGGTGCGCTATAGATGTGGGTTGTATTTTGTGGGTTTGTGGCCTGATGGTTCAAGTGTCCCTGGTAGTGTGAGGTGCCTGAACCCTCTCCCAAATGGATGTCTCCTTGGCTGCCCTTACCCTTGCTATTACTGCTATTCTGCTGTCTCAACTCATCAATACCCTTGGCCAAATAATTGATAGCGTTCAAGAGGCTATGGGCAAAGTCTTTCTCTTTCTTATTTTTGTCATTAGGATTATACTCCATGTCTAGTTTCTCAACCCCTTGCTCAAGGGTTTCTGGGTCAGGGGTAATCTGTAGCTCTCTTTCTTTGCTTTTGTACCTCTGTCTCTTGTAAGTGATATTTTGCTTGTCCTATGGTGTCATAGAATGAAAGGTTTCCCGTAGGCTGAGCCAAGATTATGGCTCTGATACCACTGTGATATTCTAAATAGAAATTTACAATGCAAACACAACACACACAAGGGAAAATAACCAAAATTTGCTGCACATTTTCATTCTAATACCAAATGCCAAAAAATTGACCTAGAACAACAACTTCATTTATATTTTATGAGAAAGAGAGTACAATGAGTATGAAAGTGGAACCTGGGCTTGCGACATCAAGCTAGGCCACGCCCAAGTCTCAAAACTATTGTCCAAACACTAAGAGCTCGACCCCAATTGAGCTTCTGCGCTGCCTTGGCAAATTTGGGTGCTGCTGCTGGGAGAAATTTGTTGTACAAGCCTCAATACTACTCCAAATAGGATGAAACTTCACCTGGAACCTTTTCTCATGCTACTCCACCAAACTCGAAAAGGATTTGGGCACTCAAATATCCACTAGAAAACCCACCAAGAAGTGTGAGTTGCCCAATGACACCAGTTGTATGCACTACTGAAAAATAGCTGCAAAGGGCCCTCAATCCACTGTAAAATCTCAACAAAAACGTCCTCCAACTAACCCTGGAAATTCCAGCTCTTACCTAGCTCCAGAACACTAGTCGCAAGCTCCCATGAATTTGGCCAATTTGTCCCTTGCACAGGCCCTAGACAACAATTGATGACCCCACTAATTTACCACAGAAGCATGCTCTACAATCACTCCAATCCACTAGCAAAATGTAGGCAATAATTCCCCTCAAAAACTCAGCAAAGGATTTGACTTGTAACAACTCCTCCAAGAAGTACGAACTCTGCAACTGTGTCCAAGATGCCCCATAAATTCGTTAAAATACTTGCAATGCCTTTCGGATAACCCTCTGAAGTGCAAGAGAATCCTAGGATTTCGGACAACCCTCTGAAGTGCAAGAGAATCCTCCTAGGGATGGCACTCGTGGTCCACCAAAGGTAGGTTGAGATTTCCACTTGGACATCTTGTGTGCTGAAGAACACTCTGTTGACCCAGCTAAACATCTTGAGCACCTCTCCTCATACTTATACTTGTTGGCCCCACCTTCCTTCTCTCCCCTCCAATTCGCTTTGCCTCCCTTTTCTTTACCTCTCACAAATGTGTACTAGCTTAAGGGGTGTGAATTCCCCTTTGGGTGGCCCCCACTTCCCACTAGCATTTTGATCTTTCCCTCTTTTAATGTTTGGCTATGCTTTCTCCCACAAAATGAACTAATTCTACATTTTCCACCCACTTATCCTAAGTTGAGCGAAAATTAATATAAGTTAGACAAAATTTTAAAATTGGTGTAGCTACTAGGTGAATTTAAGTAGAGGGGAGATCACACACTTTGAACGGAAGTGTAGCTCGAAAAAGGATGAGGTTTTGGGAGTGCTTCGAGAGCATGCTTCCCAACGCTCTCCAACAATAAGAAAACGCTCCTACCCCTTTAGCTCGCACACGACCTAGATTGGGATTTTTTTTGTTTTTGGAGGGAAATGGGAGGGCTAATGGATATAAAAGGCCTCCTCCCCTCCCACTTAACATCATTTTATGAGTTTATGAGAGAGATTGAGAGGGTTTGAGCCTTGAGGAGAAGATTTGAGAGGATTGAGAAGATAAGATTGTGGGAGCTTGTAAGAGAGATTGAAGGCTGCCATATGTGAGAGCTTGAGAGGCTGAACGCTGCCACCACCATTGGAGAGCCAAAGAGATAGGTTCTAATCCCATTCTTGTTTTTTTTACCATGTAACATTTGTGTTTTTTTATGTTGAATGAATCTATCAAATCTAAAAGTAGACACTAGTTACCAGAATCTAGATGCTCTCTTCTCCTACCCTTTCCCATTCCTCCCTCATTTTATTGCAGGCAAGAATCTCAAGTTTCAACAAACATGGTGGCCCGATGGGTATATGGCTTAGCCTTATCTTGTTGGTTCCATTTTTGCCTATGATGGTGTTGTTGGGAAACCAAAGAAGAAGATGTGATGAAGATAATGAAGGATTGGGTAGTGGTGGATTAGGATATCGTGGAGAAGAGGAGTACGAAGAGGAAGAGGAGGAGGATAATGGGAGTGAAGATGATGATGGAAAGAAAACCAAAATAGATCAAACACCCTTGTGGAAATATGTTACAAGGCTTGGAGGAGGGAAAGGAGTGGAACCACTAAATTTATATGCCCCCATAGCAAATCTACTTACATAAGTTCATATACCCTTGCAAGAAAGCATTTGTGTGGGAAACTGGCCATGGGATGGAAATAAGCCAATAAGAATCAAAACCTGTGCAAATGTACCAACACAATAGAGAGCCAAATATAGAAGGGAAGCGAAGGAAGCAAAATTCAAATCAAAAGATCAAAGATTGTACATGAGGCCATTAGCACACAGATCATGCAGTGGTCGAACAGGAACCCCATCCACCCATGGTAGTGGATTCACAACCACAGGTACGAACATCCCTTTATAGTGTATAACAATATTAAAACTCCTTGATCAAGGTTTGTAGGTTTTAACCCCGTATAGAAATTACCTGCATACGAATTTTAAAACACCGAAAATAAACAATGCGAGAGCATAACACATAAAACACATATACACAGAGATTTTCCCCTGGATCCCAAAACTGGGACTACCAGCTTGATTTTTCATTCTATTCCTTTGAATGTTAGAATACATATCTATACATGCCGAAGCATCCAATACCATGGACCGAAAACCATAGCGTCCAAAACCATGGACCGAAAACCATCGTATCCAAAACCATGTGCGAAAATCATGCACAAAACCATAGTTAGGTCCGCCCAACCTAATCTAGGGTCCAAAATTTTTTTTCCCAAGGCGTTGCCTCGGACCCTGTAAAGGGGGACTACTCGCCCGCCTCAAACCCCCCTAATAGGGCAGCTTGCCACTCCCCTTGTGACCCTCTCGCTGCGCAAATAGCGCAACGAAGGGGGGCCTTCGCCCCCCCTCTAATCCCTTGGTTCACTATATGGGCTAGTCGTGGAAAGAATAACACAATCCAACATTCTCCCACTTGTTGTTTTCTTTCCACAAGGGGCCACAAGAGAGTTTAGTCATTTATTCAGCCCTGCAACACCCATTGTTTCTCTACACCAAGAGAACTTCTCAGAGCTCACAGATTTTGTTAATGCATCTGCAATATTTTTCGAAGTGTTCACCTTTACCAGCAACACCTTTTTGTCTTCTATCATATCCCTCACAAAGTGATACTAAACATCAATGTGCTTTG
>APFE031604146.1:50595-102291 GCA_000404065.3 Pinus taeda | reverse complement strand
TTTTCCCTTGGATCCCAAAACCGAGACTACTAGCTTGATTTTTCATTATGTTCCTTTCAATGTTACAATACATATTTATACATGCCAAAGCATCCAATACCATGGACCGAAAACCATCGCGTCCAAAACTATGGACCGAAAACCATCGCGTCCAAAACCATGTGCGAAAATCATGCACAAAACCATAGGTAGGTCCGCTCAACCTACGTGGGCTAGTTGTGGAAAGAATAACACAACCCAACAAGGTTGTGGGGATGACGTGGATGCAAAAGTTTAGCAGTTTCTTTTTGCATGTGGCATACCATTCAATGTTCTTTGTTCACCTAATTGACATGAAATGGTTACCACCATTAATGATGCCCCTAAAGGATACAAGAGCTTTGAGTGTGACAAAGCTAGAACAATGGGACTTGATCGGGAAAAAGCCAAAATAAAAAGTTCTTTCGGTAAAGTCACAAATGCTTGGAATGAATATGGGGTATACATTGTATCTGATGGTTGGAAAAATGTAAAAGGTAAGCCATTGATAAGTGTCCTTGGTGTGTTTGCTATTGGTGTAGTCTTCCTTTCATCTCATGAATACTTAGATAAGTTCAAGATCGACATCAACATTGTAGAACCATCACTTCAAACAATTGAAACTATTGGGCCATACAATGTCATCCAAGTCATCACTGATAATGCTTCTAATTGTAATGGGAGTTATCATTGAGGATAGATACCCCAACATATTTTGGTTTGGGTGTTTGGTTCACACATTGAACCTTTTGATGCATGACATTATTAAGATAAAGGAAATTGAATACAAAATTACAAATGGATTGGTTTTTTATACAAAAAGGACAAATAAATGATAAGATTTTTTACCAATCATAGCAATGCCAATGGCCTTTTCCACAGTCAAGGTTGGAGCTATTGAAGATTACAAAGACTAGATTTGCTAGCTATTACCTCCTTTCAGGTGCCTTTTGAAGGTAAGAGAGGCATTGGCTAGCATGGTATCAAGTGAATCATAGAAGGTATTAAAGGAGGGGGCTGCAACCACATCTAATAGGGAAGATTTTCAAGAGGTGCAGGACACTGTTCTTGATGGTCAGTTTTGGGCAATTGTGAAGTATGTTTTGTAGTTCACCAAGCCCATTTATAACATGATTCGTTTTGCAGATACAGATGCGTCAATGATTGGGAAGGTGTATGAGCAGATGGATAACATGCTAGGGAAAATAAAAGATATTGTTCAGCCTAAAGATGCCATCTTGTATGATCATATTCACAAACATGTGGTCGAAAGATGGGATAATCTTAATGTTCCACTCCATGCACATATGTTCTTATGCCAAAATACTACTCTCCTTCTTGGTTGGCTAAACCTGCACTTGGGGGTGGGTTTAGGAGAAAACCTCATACAAATCCAAAGGTACAAAATGGGTACATGCTAGCATTAGGCAAGTTGGTCCCTTACAGGGAGGAGTGTGCTAGATTGTGTGGAGAATTAAGCAAATACTTCCATCAAACTTGAATGTTTGGTACTTTGCATCAATCGATGACAAAGATATATTAGATCTTTATGAATGGTGGAACATGTATGGCTCCAGGGGACCTTTGGTGAAATTGGGAGTTAATGTGCTTTTGCAGGTGGTTAATACTTCTTCTGCAGAGAGGTGTTGGAGCACCTATAGCTTCATCCACAATGTCAAAGGAAATTTCCTCAATAAAAATGGGGCAGAAAGCTTGGTTTGTGTACATTACAACTTGAGGTTGTTGACACATTATTGTGAGTGGGCTCGATTTGATAGAGCATATATCACTTGGGACAAAAACCTAGGAGGAGGATAATTTGGAGGATGGAGCCTTACATTTAGAATAGTTGGAAGAAAAACTTTTGGATGATGAGGATGACGATCATCAAGCAACAACAACAACAACATCAAGATTTGCCTATCGGTTCTAGACGTGGTTCATGACCATTGCAGAGTCTGGATATGTTAGAGGAGACTCCCATTGTTCATAGATCACAAGGAAAAAAATTAGAAATTCTTGTGGCAAGAAGAAATTTTAGTAGATAGTAGATTTACTTGCCTTTTCTGGTTTCTAGTACTTTTTATAACTATTGACTCTTTCATATTTATTATGGTTTTTTTTGTAAACAATATATCACAATTTAAGTTTGAAGTTTCAAGTTGCCAATTAAAACTCGCTGGTAATGAATTATGAATATGATGCTTTGTGAAACATTTCATTTCATGTTTGGTTGATGAAGATTAAAACTACTAGATGATTGATGTTATATGGTTTAATCTATTTTTTAAGGCTTTTTATAACTAATTCATCATTCTACATGCTTTTGTTGACATATATGCATCAAAATATATAAAAATATATATTATATAAAAAGCACTCCCAAAAGTGCTCCCAATCTAGAAGTTTCCAAGCAGCCTTGTTATATAGGAGATAAGATAAGATAATTATATTAATGTCCTATGAATGACCATTGTTACAACAAAATCTATTGGCCTAATGCAAAGCCTCGCTAGGTATTTTAGGTTTAGGGCAATAATGGGATCAACCACCACTCACATTATTGGCTGTTCTCCAACTATTTTGTGGATGGATACTATCTGCACAAGGAGGGCTTCCCTGACAGGCCTCAAAGATTAAGTAATCCAAGAAATCCTAGGCTAAATAGCCTCCCAGGAACTTGTTAAATTTATATAAGTGTTCAGAGTGAAAAAGAGGTGACGAGTTCAAAGAACTTATGGCTAAGTCTAAAGGGCTAAGATAGGTCCTAAAGATGCTCAAATAGATTCCAAATACATGACACCATTCAATTTAAAGATTGCTGTTATAAATTAAGGTTTTGGATGAAGACAATGTTACAACATGCAAATTTATGACAACAATTTGAAAACAACCCCTAAAATATGATATGCAATAAAATTTCAAAGGCTATTTTAAAGTGTAAACAAGGGATGATATTTTATGAAATGACCCATCGAATTATAGGGAACATACGAATATTAGCATGCATACAAGGTATGCATATGATAGCTACATATGCATGCATCGAATTATAGGGAACATATGAATATTAGCATGCATATGATAGCTACATATGCATGCATCGAATGCACTGCACTAGTATACATACTAGTTAATATTGGAAAATGACTAAGTGTAGGTAATGAATTGATTTTGAAGTAAATACTTAATTTATCAGAATATAATGAATATATCGAACAGGGTACTTGGTATGTGTACCATCATCATAATATATAATTCCAAAATAAAGTTAATACATGGACTATACAAAATAAAAGGAAACTTTATTCATAGTAACTAAAAGAACTTGTATATGTATTGTATTGACTAAAAAGAAACTAAATAGATATAATGGAAAGGACATATAACATTATCATAAATCGTTCCCAAACAACTTTAATTAATTAATTCTAAATTAAATTCACTCTTAATCTTATGAAACGTAACCACCTCTAAAAGTAAAAGAACAGTGTGGGAGTTGGAATTTGCTCCACCTGTGACCGACAAAGACCAAGAATAAAACATTTTATTAATCAGGAACCTAAAATGGTGGAGAGATTACCGGTGAAGGAAGGAACCTCGGGGAATATAAGGGGGTCGATGGAGGAATTTAAGGGAAAGTTTTCTTTTGAGGTTTCTGGAGACAGAGTAGGAAGTTCTAATGGAGTCACAGACAAAGAGAGATTGCGCTTGATTGTTCTTGGAGTTTTGGGCACGAGCGCCAGAGGACTTGTCTTTTGGATCTGGGGACCATATAGGTAGATCCCACATATGCTGGGAGGAAAAAGGGCGGTTTGGTAATGGGAGTCGGAGCCACGTTGGGTCAAAGACAACTTCAAACATAGATTCAAACATAGAGTTCCAGGTAAGTACTCAATAGTGAATTGATAAATTCTACTTCAAAATTTCGATGTTTGGATTATGAGTACAAATTTTGTTAAAAATTGTTAATTCCCAATGTTCCACCAAGTTTCTGAGACGGGGAGGCGAGGGAGCGGGGATATGCAGGAGCGGCCTATGCAAAAGCTCCCCACCAATTTTTAGGAAACGTGGGGGGACGTCGGGGTCTTAAAAACTTACAAATATAAAATATAAATCGATGAATCATATAACTGAAACAAATTTAAGATGAAAAGCATGATCATTGATATCATTATCATATAAATTATAATCATACATCATACAAGTTTGTAACTGTACAATATAACTACTCTCTACTAACTTACTAACAATGCACAATGAAAATAAATTATAAAATTATAAATGTTTAAAGTTTTAAACTTTAAACCATATTGATGTTCAGCTTCCAACTATGAACATTGAATACTGAATAATAGAAAAGTCAAGTCTGATACATCAGCGACAGTGTTCCGTTCAACGAAGGAGCAGACATAAGGCTGCTTGGCGATGGCAGCAATGTTCAGTTCAACGAAGGAGCAAACAAAAAATGAAATGTGAAATACACATAACGTAGACCGGGAAAGGCTCCTTAGCGATGGTAGTAGTGTTCAGTTCAATGAAGGAGCAAACAGAAAATGAATGTGAAATGCACATAACGTAAACCCTTCCCGGTGGGTCAACAAATATTAAAAGTTACGATTTTTTGTTTCAAAAAAAAATGTGAGTTTTTTCTAGGGGAACGACCCTTCAAGACCCCTTTCGCCTAGGAAACGACCCCAGAAATGGAGGAAACGACCCCTTTCAAGTTTCCTCGTGTACCCTGTTTTTTGGGAGCTTGGGGAAACGTCCCCATCTCGTTCCCAAGTCCCTGGAGAGTGAGGGTGCTAGGAAACTCGACCCTCAGGTGGGGGGACGCGACCCCGTGGAACACTGTTAATTCCTGACATTAGGGCTCCTGTAATTTAAGATTGTTAGGTTAATTCATAAATTTAGGGCTTTTCCATTTTGGTATTGTAAAATTGTGAAATTAGGGCCTCATATTTTAGCAACTTTCAATGGCTGAAATGCAAAAAACAGCTAGCAAAACTTAAACATCAGCCCTAAAATTGTGGCAAAAAGATGCATAAAAATGATATTTTTCCTTTTCCAATTTATGATATGCCAGCCATAACCCTAGGACAAAAATATACAGGTAAATTTTAGCTAGTAAGTGCTGATTTTTCCAACCCTAATCCGAGTTTACCATGCAAAAGAAAAAAATATAATTTTTTTTAAAGGATTGGCACACAAAAGGGCTAGTGGCTTTATCCGCCTTGGCTATATGGAGTCAAGAAAGGGGAACTCAAAGGGGAAGGAATTTGGTTGGAGCGAGCTAGAGAGAGTATACTCTCAGTCAAACCCTATCATTTTTCAATTTCAATGGAGATTTATGGTGAAGGAATGCAACTCTAGTTTCCTATGAATACCATGTGGTAAATTTTAGAAAGGATATTTTAGAGCCATAAAATAATAACCATAATATGAAAGCATCATAGAAACCCTAATTCTAAAACTTTGTAAAATGGAAAAAGATACTTTACAATAAAATTGCACAATTCACCGTAGCATCACTTCAACAATGCAAGAAAACCATTCCAATCCTACTTTATCCTCTCTAAGGCTAATTCACCTAGTTTGAGTTCGTGTTTGATTCGACGACCTTGAAGTTCGACAACTATATATATATATATATCATTGTACCATGACTCTTATTAGACCCGCAAGTACTCATGAGTCTTAATAGGTTTTATAGCAAGACAGGTCACTCTCATAGAACCCGCAGTTTCTGCTCGTACCCGCCTCCTGCATAAAACTCGGCTACCCACATATGACCCGCATAAGACCCGTGGAGACCCTCGAAATTTGATTTTTATTTTTATTTTTTTAATTATTTTTTGGAGATCATGTGGAGGGAAAGGGAAAATGGAGGGAAAATTTGAGTCTTATACTAGTCGTTCTTGAGTCTTATAGGGGTCGCCAAGTCAATAGCCAGACGAGTCGTGCAAACATGATATATATATAATATATTATAATTTTTATATTTTTTACATTATATTTTTATCATACGATATAAATTTCATGTAGTAATAAAAATATTAAATAGTTATAATATTAGCTTATATTAAATAACTTTATAAATCCAAAAATTGAATTATTAACATTTATAACATAATTTATAAATATATACAAAAATTGTACATTATTATATATATAACTAATATATATAATAAATAAGTTCTATACATTTAAATTATGATTATAAAAAACCTTGAGTTATGTAAATATAATTATATATATATTATAATGTAAGACTTTGACTTCAATTGCCTACACGGTCTCTATGTTGGCGACTTGACATGTTATGCATGCCCACTGTGTAGACAGTCACCGACTCACCACTACAAACAGTGAAACCAAAACAAACGATGTCAGGCATATGGTCATTCTCTCGAGTCTAAACTTCTCATCTTACTGAGTCGCAAAACTAGTCATGATGCCAACAAAGACTTCAAGAATCAATGGGGGTAAGCCACAACAAAGAAGAAATGGAAGTGGAACGCCAACGATGTTTAGAACTTTGGTTTTAGACCTTGTTAAAAAAACCCTAGTCTAACCCAATCAAATAAAAATCAAATTTAATAGATCTTTTTTAGGTTTGCATTCATGTTCATGATCATCTTGAATTTTCCCATATGTGTGGTGAATTTAAATGAACAAATTTGATTTGGTTTTAGTTTTAGTGAATTTCAAACTTCAACCTTAAAATTCACTTAACCTGGTGACTTAGTTCCAAGACAAGTCACGTTACTTTAGTGATCCATTGCTTCCAAGAAGACAAGACTACTAGTGCTCACTCTTTCACATGAGGAAATAAGAGTGTGTGTGACTATGATCCTTTCCAAATCAACTTCCCTTTATTTATGAAGGGAACCAAGTCGATTTGGAACAAAATACACTAAAATCCCTAAAATAATACTTTAAATCTTTACAAGTTAAGTAGGTCACAAGCTAACCTAAAGGATAACTCTCATAATGATAAAACATAAGAAATGACCTCCTTTTATCCCACACGTGTGAGAAAAGGATTCCCAAGCATGATGTTATCCTCTAAATGTGAAGAGCCTGCACTACTGTCCAAGTCTTGGAAAGTTTCTACTATCAGTCTGAAAACTCTCCTCATAACATCATCATTGTAAGGAGCTATAGGGGTGGTTAGTCTCATGTTGTTATTGAGACAAGATGCAACTGGAAGTCAAACCCCTTCACAAGGTTCCTCCAAGAACTTGTGTTATATGAGAGCAAGCATAGCTAGTTTTAGAGCCCAAATTAGTTTCTTCCCTTCTAACTGGCTCACTTTGGAAAGGAGTGCATCTAGTTCATCAAGTTTGAAAAGAAATTTCCATGTGACCCTCGTGCTTCAAATCTATCCCAAGTGAAAATATTTTGTGTCCAATCTCCAACTCTTTCTGTAGATCCATCGGTTGTTGTTTTTGAGAATGGCATATATCCCTCTTGATAAAGGTTTGTTGTCTTGCTTGGGTTTCTGGTCCAATGATGCATGGTGGTTCAAGGAATTAACGTCCACATTGTTCAATATTTTCAATTTATTTAGGAGTTTTGTGAGTTCCTCCATGGTTTAGCCTAATGATGACATTAGGGCACTACTTTTCTGAGTTGGTTGAGGTATTTTGACAAACACTTTGGGGACAAACTGTGTATTTTGCAGCTGGTCTCAAATTAGACAAACCGTGTTCTTTGCAATGATATCGAAGAGCTCGAATAAATGAACCACTTGTGTTTATAAACTTAAAAAATATATATATTTTCACTGCTGTTGCAATATTAATTAAAGTCAAGGATTTGGGCATATATCAACTTCTACTGATTGTCTGAGCATTTATAAACACTAAAAATAACAAAATTTGGAACTTGGTTTCTTCAGATGAAAGCTCCAACGTCTCCTTCCTTATCCATAGTAATTTATGTCCCCTTTGTCCTCAAAACAACTTAGGGACTGATATGCATGCATTAAAGAAGGCTTCAATCTCTAATTTGATTCAGCCAAGGAAATCATCCCAACTCAGCCCCAACTCAATTTATCTCTACATTGACACGTCCATCTAGCAAGGGATAGTCACAATCCAGTTATGCCAAGAGAAAATGTTCCTTTCATGCCCATAATGGGATTGTCACAGTTGTATACATTCATACAATTTGTGTTCTGATGCAAATTCATTGCTAGAGCATGCATCACAGACACTCCCACGCGTCATCTGCTGTTTTAGTGAATAGCATTAGTTGCACTTAGCATCATTTCTTGCGCACTTAGCATTACTTAGACGTTCACACCACAGGCTCTGTGTCATTTCTTGCACTGGATACACGCACTGCCACTACCAAACACGTGTTGTCTTCAGTTGATCCAACGTACAGGTTGATTTTTGATATTTGCACTTGCATAAATTATTATTGTGGAGTCGACAACCAAAGTTATCACAGAGAAGGATTGCTTAATCATGGAAGTACACTAGATCCACGTTCTGACTTGATCAATTGTATTTGTTCTAACACTGGATCATAGTCGGGCACTTCATTCGCAACACGATTCACATATCTCTCTGCTCTAATTATTTCAACAATGTGGCTACGAGATTGGTCGCTTTAATTTGGTGAGCACGACCTCAGTTTTTTTCACATAGGCTTGTAATGCTTCGAATCCTAGCGAATCACCTCCAATCATTAACACGATTCTAATTTTTTTTCAACAACTCAGACAATTTGTACGCACAATTTGTCTCAGGCCTGTCACAATTACGATCGCAGCAACTGTGATAATGTGGCCTGTCAATAATGTTGTTTGTGCCCAGAATGTTCAGGAGTTTGGACTTCCACAAATCCCTCTCGAACCGATGTGGCTTTGAATCCCTATGGGTGCATAAACTGACCCCTGCAAAAGTAATTGGACAGAGACTCGACCCTGGCTTTGAATCCCTATGGGTGCATAAAGTGACCCCTGCAAAAGTAATTGGACAGAGACTCGACCCCTCTATGGTGCTTGGTCAATACGAATGCGTGGCTTGTCCTAGAGAAATGAATTTGGATGATAATAATTTGGCTAGGGTAATAATCTTTGACTTGTCAGGAAATTATTCACGCCTTTGATTTGCTCAAACAATAAATCCAACCCTTTTTATAATTTGGTCGAATAATAAAAATTCCAGCCCCATTTTTAATAATCCATGCCAAAATATAATCGGCCCCTAACATTATAACAATCAGCCCTTCATACAAAATAATAATTGGGCCCTCTTAAATTTTTCTGCCACAATTTTATTCAACAATTTGAAATAGAAATTGTTGAATATTTAATAAATGAGCAACAATTTCATTGGCCCACAGGAAAAAATCTTCAACAATTTTGATCTATCTTCAGCATTAGAAACTTCAGAAAACTAGCTCTTCTGAAACCCTTGATTTCTCTGAGGTTGTTCTGCATTAAACCTTCAAGCTGGCAGGATGCACAGCTTTGATACCACTGTAATATCGCAAATGAGATATTTTGTTAATTTGGCAAAAATATAGCTTAACCAAAATTTCTCTATAAAAAACCATTCAATTAACAGAAGATTGCCATGTAAAATATAACAGATAGAGTGCATGCAATTCCATAACATGATAAGCATAAAATAATCTCAGCTTTATTATAATAGAAACTGGGGTTTACATGCTAATACAATAAAATAGTTGAGATGGGAAACTTGCCTTAAGAATCTGCTCCAGTGTTGCCTTGGCCCTCTAAAACTGAATTGAAATGTCATTGCTGAGCTCTCCTGTGAATTCTGGATGAATTCACCAAGGGGAGATGGGTACTCGCCCAATCTCACTGAATCACTCGAGGGTTTCCATCCTGGGGCTACCAATGGAGGAGAATTGAGTTCTCAACCTCTCATACAAGGAGAAATATCAAATCCAAGATGTCCTCTAATGGCCTCCTCCTCTTTTTATAGATCTAGAACCTCCCATTTTATGATTATTTTAATCATTGAGCGCTTTTCCTTCTTTTTATTTCAATTAAAATATTCTTTTTAATGTGGGAAAAAGGGTAAATTGGCCACCACGCCTCCTCAAGTCACTGAAAATCACTTCTAACCATTCCATCTTGTAGATCTTGTTTCGGTTTCAACGAGCTATTACACTAAGGTGTTATGTCAAATATTCTTCTCGTAATGCCACCCTAAGCATAATTAACTGAGTTAGACCCAATAATAACCCTGTTTTCGAAAGTTGTCGGAATGCGGCGGAACGAAAGACAAGTTGTGCAGATTATGGAATACGCCAAGTGAATATCATCAAATCCCAGAGAAACTCCTCAAAACCCCATGAAACATCTCCAAAAGCCCCTGGGCCCATTGATGAAGTAAACCTGCACGTTTGACTTGTCTGCTTCCAACCTTGAAAGTCCATCCTAACCATGCCATGAGGAACACAAGAAAAAAGAACATTATAGTCACAAGCCTAGGGGAGAATGTCATCTTCAAGAAGAAGTGTATTATCCCTTTAAAGGGATCATGAGTCAACATCATCATCAACAAGGTCCAGGATTAAGGCAACGCCTATCAAGAAGGTGCAAGTCCAACTCGGAGGTGTCCTAGGGTCATTGGGGTATGTCATCATTCCTTGTAATGCCTTGGCTTCGTTGTGTAGTGTTTCAACTTCTGAAGAGGGAGATGGTGACAAATTGTTGAATGGTGTTGTCATTGATACCAACAGCGGTCCTTGAACGCTCTTAATATCCGTCTAGTTTGCATTGATTGAAAACTCCAAATGACAAGAAGCCCTGGAGGAGAGGAAGGGAAGCCCTAGATGCTCCACACTTGTTGAGAAATGGATGTAAAAAGGATAGGTATTTTGAATGTGAGACCATATTCATTTGATAGTTCTCACTGTGTCATTTCCATTGGTAGGTGGCACGCTCCATAACTCCTCACAGTTGAGGAGATATGCTTGTTTCAAGTTTGTTCCCTGGAATTTGGTCAAGTTCCCCAAAAATGAAAGGATAAGGATTGCATGATGATTGATTTATTGGTTACATTTACTCTCAAGAAATCTGAAAAATAATGATGGACCTATTAGCCCTTCACACGTGGAAGAAAAAACTTAATTTTGGAATTATGGAGATTAAGTCGGCCTCAAAGGGATTTTAAAATTTGGATTCAAAATTAAATTTTGAAAATTCAAAATTAAAATTTTGGAGGGTTGGATCCATTCCCTTAAGTATGTTGGTCTCTTCCTCCTAGTTGCTTCTTCGTCCTATGTATAGAACTCGTTGGCCCTCCAAATGTAATGAGCTAGAGTAATTTTGACCTAGAATTTTCTTATGAACACAATGGTTTCTCCAATAAACCATTTTACCAAATTGAACAATTCATGCAATAATCACTATCCAATAATGTTTATGTTCCTCACTAGCTAGTAGCAAGACATTGTCTATTTAATAGTAAAATGCCAAACTTCATAATTCAACTAACTATATGCCACTATTCATAAAGCCCTCCAAATGTAATGAGCTAGAGTAATTTTGACCTAGAATTTTCTTATGAACATAGGGGTTTCTCCAATAAACCATTTTACCAAATTGAACAATTCATGCAATAATCACTATCCAATAATGTTTATGCTTCTCACTAGCTAGTAGGAAGACACTATCTATTTAATAGTAAAATGCCAAACTTCATAATTCAACCAACTGTATGCCACTATTCATAATTCAACCAACTGTATACCAATGTTCATAATTCAACCAATGATGTTGAGGTTTCAATGACTTGTGTTTAGTTCTAGATTCAATGATTTACAACTATTGATCTATCTATGGATGCCACACTTCTAATATTCGTAATTTCCTTGATCTAAAACCCTATTAGAAGACTTACAATATTAATCATCAATTTTGTTCAGACCCACGAACTTTGTCAGCAATGGAGAAACAACCTTGTCGTAGAAGGTTCTCGCACCAAGTGATTTAACCCCACACACAGGATCTTTAGCTAGGCTTCGGTACCTCAAAGACTCCCTTTACAACTTTGGTAGGCACTGTACTACTCCAGGAATCCTCGCATTAGATCGGATGACTCGTTCTCCTACCACAGAGGGATTCGTTACTTCAGGGACTCAATGTATCAACTTCAGATGACACTTTGTAAGCCACGTCGGTTGAAATGACTCATTCTTCTATCATAGAGGGTTTCCTAACTTCAGATGATAATCAGGAGCCTCACACTGGTTCAGTTGATTCATTGTTCCGTCACACTCTACTACAACATCTGTGATTATTACTGAAGCTCAGATCTGCTACAGGATCTGCATCAAAAGCTCAGATATGTTGTAGGTCCACATCTATTTCAGAAGCCACACCAATCACCGTACCTTAGGTTTGCTGCGGGAGCCCACGAATTACTTCAGTAGGTTAATCATGTCCTTGGAATCACCTTTTGACTTTTTGGAGAAACCCTAGGTCTATTGTAGAATTGCTTGAAGGGCTTCGGGCCAGACATAGAATGGTGTTAACTCATGAGAATCTTCACGTTTGTAGGAATTGACCTTTGCGTGGCCCAGTATACTCGTCTATCCTATAGAGATACTTCTGTTGGTTACATAATAATTCGCATGGCCTTAGAGTAGGTCTGTGATAGAATTTTGTTTCAGTTTGCCTCAAATTATCTTACCTGACCTTGACAAAAGAATTTTTTGTTGTTGCTACAAATGCTTCCTTGGAAGAATTCATTGACTCAGACCATAACTTCCTCCAATAATCTTGTGCCAGAACAAAGACAAGAAAGATAAAAGATAAAAAGAAGTTGATCAACTAGGGTGGAATCTTTCACCACCAAAATTGATAGAAAAAAGGGGTCTTAAAACCCTTAGAGCCTCCGGCTCAAGAAAAACAAAGATAAAATGATCCAATAGAATGATGATCCAAATGAATTCAACCCGCCTGTATTTATAGATTTCCTTGAGGGGATTTTCTCCTTAATTATTTTGAGTGAAATTCACATCAAACCCCACTCTTGGGTTTCTTTTCTCAGCTGGCCCAAAACTTGCCCAAACATTGGGTGTTTTGGGGTTTTCCCCTTTATCAAGGACTATAGCCTGCGAGGATTGATAGGCTACTTTGTCTCTAGGGAAATTAATTTCTCGGGAACATTACAATCCCCCCTTCCCAACATTGCTTGTTCCCAAGCAATGACAAGTTTTGTTCCTGCCCACATTGTTCTCCTTCTTTGATGTTAGAGATCAGATTAAGTGGATGTTCGACGGTTTTGATGGCTTCTTGAAATTCATGCTCCTTATAACCATGTTGATCATAATTTGCCGATGTTCTTTTCCAGTACTTTCAGTTCCAGATAATGACTTCCGAGCATCATGTAGGCATATTTATATGTTTTCAAGAGTAGTCATTTGCCTAACCAAATTCATTGCAAAGGTTCTGCGCATTTCACCGAAGCTTCTGGCTATGCATGGCAACACCAAGTCTGCAATGTCTTTCTCTATTGCAAAATGTTGACTCTGGAAGCAACCTCCCACATCAGAATCATTGAGTGAAGTACCAAATTGGCCGTGGAGCAAGAAGTTTAACACTGTTTCTTCCAACAAAATCTTGTGTTATTCCCATAATTGTGTTGGCAAGACTCTGCTCACCATGGTAGTAAGTAGAATGCTCCGAGGCATAACTTGAGAAATGAGCAACCTTTGCTTGTGTGACAAAATTTCTCTTGAAAGAACAAAACAAAATTTTTCTTTGCCCTGGTTTCAATCCATCGACCATGGATGGAATGGATCTCTGCAAATCAGCAATGTGAAATAGGATTAGTTCCTTGTTCACAAAGTCACTGTACTTGATAAGCGTCTCAGTCTGGTCCAAATATGTTCCTGACTCAAATTGTCATAGCCAGTCCTTTTTATGCTTAACCAATTTTTTTGAAATACTCCTTGCCCTCTTTGAAGTACATGTACCAAGACCTTTATAGTACTTTATGGTCCAACTTGATATTGATCCACCCAGATCTCTCCATGATTCATATTCAGGCATGGTGTAAAAGGACAATGTCCTTCCATCCTTATGGGTTGCCTTGACAACAGGAGTGATGAATTCAATGAGAAATAAAGGAATCTTAAGTAGAGATGGCCAGAAAGAGTGTATGAAGTTGATCAACAATCCTTTGATGTGGGAACTATCATGATTCTGATCTGTCATAATCATCATATGGTCATATCTCAGAGATTTGACACTGTCATATTCCTTTCCATGCTGCAGACCAAGGATTTGCTTCACAATGGTTTTCCTTTGCTGTTTGGACCTTAGGGTTTGCTTGGTATTTTGAATCTCAGCATTTTCCATGATCTGTTTATGGCTAGCTTCCTTTACATTCAGCAACTTTCCTCTGAGAGGGAACACGCCGTAGTGGTTTCGACCAACAACAACTAACCCTGCCATAGCAAGGATCTTAGCTGAATCTCCCTTTGTTAAAATTAGAGTACATTTCTCAGAATTCTTGTCACCTGCATCATTTGCATCATCAAGCTTGGTGATACCAGTCAACCTTTGTCTCTTGGTTTCATCAGTTTACTTGAGATCCTTGCTTTGTTTGAAGTCTGCCCCTGACAATATGTTCTCGAGCACTCCACATTTTGCCACTTTCTTTAATAATTCTTGAGAGAGTTCACATTTTGAGCCAAAGCTATTCTGGTGAGCTGTCAGTGTCTCTTTCGTTTGGGAGTCAAGAGCAGGATTGTCCATTAAAGAATTGACAAAGATCCATAAATGGTTCTCGACCTTATGTGCTTTCACTGCAACATTCTTGTTCTTCTTATTTACAATATTCATCACAGTGGTCGTTATCTGATTTGCTACTAAATCTACGTGAGAACCACATTTCATGGTATCTATTCCATTAACAAAATTGACCTGTTGAAGTTGTCCATCACTTAAGCTCACGCAAATCTCCCATCTGTCACTTACTTTTTCATAGATCCTTGGAAGAGGCTCTGGCTTCGATTTGGAAGCTTCTTGCAAGTATAGGCCAATATAGTCTTGGAAAGTCTTGACAGGCAGTTGCTGTCCATTCAGCTCAACCTTAATTGTCTTCCGAAGGCACCCAACTATGTCCACAACTCTCTTCCTCATCAAGGAAACAGCATCATCTCCCAGATGGTTCATATTAAATTTAATCAAATCGGGCTCAAATGTGAGCTTGGTCCCATTCTCTCTTGGCTCCTTTGGTAATAACTGGGTCTGACTTAATGCCCATATTGCTTTTGAAAACCTTATTCTTGTTGTCAACACCACCAACAACCTTGGATTTTCCATCAATACTATTAGCACCCTCTAACTTGTCATTAATAGCATGCTGGTCATCAGGTTGCTCATCTATTTCTTCATCTGATAAATTATTATATGGTTCCATATCATGACCAATACCCACTGCAACCTATAGATCTTCTTCTGACAGCTTCATAGTAGACCCTGTAATACTCTTAGTGGAAATGTCAATGTCATTATCTGATGTCTTTGTGCTTGCTACCATTGAGATTGAGCTGTGCAGTGACAGACCACTGCAAGAGGTGTCTGGAGAGTCTTTGCACACACTACTGCCTTTACCCTCCTTTATACCAAGAATACTTTCATTATCTCCTTTAGTATTCAGCATATCTGAAATTTGAATGACATTGCTGTCAAAAAGGGTATGACCATTGTGTTCCCTAAGATTTAGCCAACTTCCTTCATCTTCAATACTATTACCATTGGCTATGGTGTCTCCTTTAGGATTTTCCATCTTTCTAGAGGGATATAGCCATGTCCATGCCTTTGCCTCTACCCTAGTTTCTCTTATACTTTGTTTTACAAGCTTGTGCTTATCATCAGTATTGCTTGATTTGTTTTCTTGCAGCTAGCCCAAACCTCGTTCCATTTCCTTGTACCTGCTTTCTATTGTGTGATCTTATCGTCCGATTCCAGGGATTGATCCTCTACATTTTCCTTAAATGCTGCAGTTTTTTTGTTAAATTGTTTTAATCTTGTAAGGCCATTACTCTGCGAATTCCTTGCCAAATTTTTCTTCCAGCTGTTCCATCTTCAAACACCCTCCAGGCTGGTAGGAGAGCCAACTTTGATACCAGTGTAATGAGCTAGAGTAATTTTGGCTTAGAATTTTCTGATGAACACAAGGGTTTCTTCAATAAACCTTTTTACCAAATTGAATAATTCATGCAATAATCACTATGCAAGAACATTTATGTTCCTCACTAGCATGACACTGTCTATTCAATAATAATGCCAAAGTTCATAATTCAGCTAACTATATGCCACTATTCATAATTCAACCAGCTGTATACGAATGTTCATAATTCAACCAATGATGTGAAGGTTTCACTCTGTAAGCCACGTCGGTTCAAATGAACTGTTCTTCTGTCACAGAGGGTTTCCTGACTTCGGATGATACTTGGGAGCCTTGCACTGGTTCAGTTGATTCGCTGTTCCATCACACTCTACTACAAGATCTGTGATTATTACTGAAGCTCGGATCTGCTACAAGTCTGCACCTATTTCAGGAGTCACACCTATCACCGGAGCTCAGGTTTGCTGCAGGAGTCCACAAATTGCTTTAGGGGGTTAATCACGTTTTCGGAATCACCTTTGGAATTTTTGCTGAAACCTTAGGTCTATCACAGAATTGCTTGAAGGGCTTTGGCTTAGACACAAAATGGTATTAATTCATAAGAATCCTAGTGTTTGCAGGATTTGACCTTTGTGTGGCCCAGTATACTTGTTTATCTTGTAGAAATACTTATATTGGTTACAAAATAATTCGCATGGCCTGAGTAGGTCCCGGAAACTCGGTGGAACATTGATTATCTTGCTTGACCTCAGGAAAAGAATCCGATTTCTGTTGCTACTGCCTTGGAAAAATTCGTTGCCTCAGAACAAAACTTCTTCCAATAATCTTGTGTGAGAACAAAGATAAGAAAAATAAAAGATAAAAAGAATTTTATCAATTAGGGTGGAATCTTTCACCATCGAAATTGATAGGAAAAAAGAGGTCTTAAAACCCTCAAAGCCTAAGGCTCAAGAAAAATAGAGATAAAATGAACCAATCCAATGATGATCCAAATGAATTCAACCCTCTTGTATTTATAGATTTCCTTGAGGGAATTTTCTCCTAAATTATTTTGAGAGAAATTCACATCAAACCCCAATTTTGGGTTTCTTTGCCCCACATGGAGAAACCAAAAACAAGTAGATAATGATGATTTCTCTCTACGATTTAGTGGACAGTCTGCACTTACCATCAGCTCTTCATGGGGCCAACAAACTTTGTTGAGTTTCTTCAGTGTTATTCATTTAGCGTCAGATGTTAGGAGAGATGAAACAAGTAGATAATGATGATTTCTCTCTACGATTTAGTGGACAGTCTGCACTTACCATTGGCTCTTCATTGGGCCAACTAACTCTGTTGAGTTTCTTCAGTGTTATTCATTCAGCCTCAGATGTTAGGAGAGATGGGTTTAATGATTATCCTTAGACCTATTAGCTCCTGGATCTTCTCCGCTAGGGTCAGAGGTTGATTTATTTCATGCATTGTATCTTTTATAGGAAACCATTTGGTTCTCCCACTTTGTATATACATCAGTGTACTCAACAGTCTCTTTGACCTACTTTGTGGTCATTAGTTGGACATAAACATAATTATCTTATCTTATCTTATCTACTTGATAATTACTTGTGAATATTTGTTGGCTTCTTATTAATATTATGTTCTTCTCATCAAGTAATTATCAAAAACATAAAGATCACAAAGAGATATAGAACACTGAAAATTAGGCTCTAAGCCAAGGCAAAACCCTACAAGGGTTAAAACCCAAACAATCCTCTTCTTATAGAATCAAATCAAAGTGAGATATCCAAGACCCAAGACCAAGACTGCCACAAAGACCCAAGTCAACCCTCCAAACCTGCTCCAATGAAGTCAAAGTCAACACTAGTCAAAACACAAAATTTTGGACCTGCAATTCAGACTTGTAAATTCGCAGAGTTGCCCTAGCACCTTCGCACGTGTGAACAGAAACAAGCCAAAAACACCCGAATTCTCTCTCCTTTGACTTCACTATCTTTCTTCTATTTTGCACAAAAAACGAAGTTTGTGAGAAGTGGATGAATGAGGTCAAAGCGTCTTCTATTTATAGTTGTCTAGGAGGTCAAATAGGTTCCTCTTCTAGGTGTGAATAGAAACAAGCCAAAAACACCTGAATTCTTTCTCCTTTGACTTCATTATCTTTCTTTTTTGCACAAAAATTGAAGTGTGTGATAAGTGGATGAATGAGGTCAAAGTGTCTTTTATTTACAGTTGTCCAGGAGGTCGAATAGGTGCCTCTTCTAGGCCGACTTGTCTAGGCAGGGCCAACTTGTCTAGGCAAGGTCGACTTGGTCTTGTGGATGACAAATTGACTTTTTTTTCCTCAGGATGAAATAATTTTATTTTTCTTACAAGGAGTCCAGATAGGATTTTGACTCATAATAAATTTTCTTTTTGAATCAATAAATCCGAGAAGCATGAAGAACATGCTTTGACTAGAAATAAAAATAATAATAATGAATGCAATGAATGAATATAATAAGTACAACAATGATACATTTGTATTATGAAGACCAACACTAGTTACATTTTCAACACTCATTCATAATGACACAACAAGATACTCTCAAATTGAGATATTCTCATAAGAAGGGATTCAGATTCAGATTGATTGCATGTTTTGTAATAGTATACCCATAACATCATTTTCATCAAATTTAGCTCTATTTTTAAAGGCAAAGTGGTTGAAATTATTGACCATATTTTTACCTTCTAACATTTTTAGCTTGAATATTTAGGAACACTTTCGCATTCTGAATCTTAGATCCCAATGATCTGGCATATTTCCCATCTTTTGACTTCCCCAGTCTAGTGAGAACCCCAACCTTGCTATCCTTAGCTTTGATTTTACCAACCCATTGGATTTGGTGTGATTTTACCATCAACTATATTTCACAAATACCTTCTAACCAAATACAATTGCACCTTTTCCTCGATGGGGGTGTGCCCACCACCTCGCCCACTTGAACGACAGTAAATGCAAAGGGAGAGATGTGTTTGGGGCATGCGTTTGCATGCAGCCACTCGGTGGTAATAAATAGAAGAGCTAGCCTGATGTTGTGTTTGTTGTTTGAAGATGGAGGTGAAGGGTTGCTGCAGGCGTGAGGTCAAGGTGTCAACCTCCCTACTACGAACCCATTTATTAGTCTCTGGTGTGGTGGAATTTTGAGTTCATTTTGCTATTAGATTGTTCTCTGAGAGGTGGGCCTTGCTATGGAAGTGGGGTTCTAGTCGTTCATGCTTTGGTATGGAGAGTGAGCTGGAAGCTCGATTGTACATTGATAAGTGGAGGGAGGGTATACTGCAGAGCGTGTTGGGCTTTTGGAGCAAGGTGAAGGACTCTAGGAGAAGCGTTAACTAGTTTGTGGCTTTGGATTCTGGCTGGAATGGTCGATGTTGGCCGTGAATTGTGCACTAGGGCATTGGGACACTGGTATCGTCCTCTCCTATCTACTTTGATATTGTCAATTATCTATCTGGTCAAGTTAGCCAGGTCTGGGTTAACCTTGTTCTTGCTATGGGGTGTATACTGTCATGGGGTTGTGGGTCTGGTTTGGGTTGGAGTTTGACGCCCACATGCCCTTAAGAATTTGTGTAAATTGGTGCAATCTCAGAAGGGTAGTTAGTCTTTGTGGTTGGGGTTTTATTGTTGGTCTTGTAATCTTGGTAGTTGTTGGTCCCTCTACGTGTGGAAGCTACCCTCATGGGTCTACACACGAGATTCCTTCTGGTTCAGGTTGTTTTATATCTGGTGAAGGTGTGAATTTCCTGTTAGTTCCTTCTTCAGTTGGGGGTCAGGTTGGGATTCTATCTTGCCATTTCCCTAGCTATGGGTGATTCAGTTTCTATTGCAAGCGTTACCCTCTTTGGTCTGCCATGCTGCCGAGACAACATATGAGGTGCAAAAAAGGGGGAGGTGGCAGCAACCCACTTGGTCAACAAAGGGCTCGTCTCTTCCCTCCAGATTCAGTTGCTACATATTCAGTGTTGTCTCTCTGGAAACCAGGAGAGAAATTAGGAAGTTAGAAACTCAGGCTAAAGCGGAGAGAGGGTCCTTCTCTGACTCTGAAATTATGGAAGATGTGTCTTGCTAGGTTCCAGACCCTGGGCATACCAGGGGATGGAAAAAGCAATATCTCAATTATGTTGATCTTCATTGGCAGATGAAGACATTGTTGGGTCTGGTGTTGAAAGATAAGTAGGTGGAATGTTACAATGTATTTGCCTCACTGGAGGACATCAAGAGGGATGTTGCAAAATCAACGGTTCACTCTGGACAGACTAGACTCAAGCTTGGCTCATGTTGAGGGTCACCTCCTCTACGGGTCAGGCATTGTTGCTCCTCCTAGATTGAGTGCCAGGGATCCTGCTCCCATCTCTTCATCTGATTCCTAATGATGTCTGTCTTTGCCTGCTAGCTGTGGTTGGCTATATGTGATGTTTTGTTTTAATTTACCAAAATATCAGGCTCGTAATATCAAATGTTTAGCAGGGTTACAAATTTTGTCTCTGGTTTATTGTATGCATTGTATCAGCTCACAGTAAGTCTGGTTTGTAGTCCTTTTTGGATGTTCAGCTGGAGAAAAAAGATTATATCATGTAAGCTGGTTCTGGCGGAAAACACCTTTACTCAGTACTCTCAGAAGTCAACAGAGTCCTCTTTGGAGACCTGATCATATCAGCTATGTAACTTATGAGTTTTTGCTAATATAAAGTTTTAAATTTACAAAACAAAATATAGTTGCATTTTTATTAGCCAGACATCAAATTGTTCATAAATGAACTTTTCTGTGGCAAGTGCCATCATTTTGTCCAACATGCGGAGGTTTAGTCCCCACAAGTCCCGTGGTACAATCCTGGGCAGGACTGGACTATGTACACCTGAGAGCTGCTCCAGGTGCGATTTCTTCAAATGAAAAAAAAAGAAAAGTGCCATCATTTTCACAATCATGTTATAATTCTGTAACGAATAAAATATATAAATAATATAAATATATTGTAAAAGATAATAATCATAAATAATAGTTAGTTAAGCTAGTAATTAGGTTGAAGAGGCATGTCTAATAGGACATGACTCTTCATGAAGAGACACTTGCGTGATGTATAAGCAAGCCTCTTGTTCTTGTGATATATTCGTTACATTGCCTTCTTCCTCAAAAAACTTTGTCCTCAAAGCTTGTCAATGAAAAAGGCTTGATCTCTTTTTCGGCTTCGAACGTCTTTCTCTCTCGGGATAGTCACCCTCGTCGATACAAGTTGATATGATCTTCTTAGTGACAAACAAAATTGTCGCACTAAGAAGGGATCAGACCATCCTAGATTAATCTTCTGTATAGTACTCTGATCACTGGAATTTTGTAATTACTTGTTAGCATAAGACTGGATTGAGTTTACATTACTCTTCTCTGGAACATCAGTTTGTTGTTTCTGGTCTGAATGTAGCATGGTTGATTTGTCTATTCTCATGGTTCGGATGCCGATATGGGACTTTACTTTCCCTTATTGGGCATGTGCAAATTTTTTGATTTTCTTCTGGCGAAAATGACATTGAGTTGGTTAGTTAATCCTAATAGATGCATATATGAACATGATCATGCCAACCTATCTTCATATGGCATGGAACGCTGCAATCTTCTTATAATTTAAAGCCATTTTTACATGGATTTTGATTGTACTTACAATCACACAGATTAAAGATTATAACCTTACATTTGCATGCAATGTAAGTCACTACATGTTGGATGTGTAGCTGTGTTTCCAATTTCAATTAATTGGTCTTGTTCCTCCTTTGACTTTTCATGTAATCAAAGTGATTGTTTGGTGTGACTTGTTCTGTCCTTAGCTTTTTAGTGCAAGCAGTGTAGTTATATACTTTGATTACCTACATAGGAAAATAGTAACAAGAATTTGAAGCTCTTGCAGGAAAAGCCCTATATCCGTTGCTGCAGCAGCAATTTACATGGTTTCACAGATTTCAGATGCAAAGTTATCGCTAAAAGGTCTAAAATTACATATTCCTCAGCTTTCAATATTAGAGAACGGGATTTTCATATATGTATGCATCTTCTAACAGAATTATAAATCCAAGTAAAACAAATTTGGAATATTTTAAGGCCCATCAAATTTTTTTTATTTGGGATATTTAAAAAAATAAGTTACTTTATGTTGTTAAACTTATGGGTAACATTGATGTTCTGCAGCAATTTCTGATGTTGCTGGTGTTGCAGAGATCACAATCAGAAACTCTTATAAGGAGTTATTTCCACATGCCAGGAAATTGCTTCCTAATTGGTTTGCCCAAGAACAACAACTGAAAAACTTATCTTCTTTTTAATTGGTTTTATTTCCATTGAAATAAGGAATTTGTAAAATATGGTATGCACTGACCTGACCTTCTCTTCTATGAAAGGGATCAGTAGACAACCTGGTTTTCAATATCTCATTTTCAGCTGTAGTTAATTCTTAAGATTAAATGGAAACTACACTTTGGTCTATGTGTCTATGTAGCCTGTTCCGATTGATCCATGTGTATTTATGTAGCCTATTCCAACTTTTGTTACAATTTGAGATATATTCTTCACTGGGCATGGTTAAACTTTGACTAAGACTGGTCAGCAGATAATTTTTTGGATGCCATACTAAAGAAATGACTGGGCTGCAGCTCCCACAGTTTATATTTCACAAAATTGGGTTGTAGCACAGATTTATGAGTCTAAAATTCTATTTCTTCCACTATAGGTTGAAAAATCCATATTGTAGCCTGTAAGTTCAAAAATCTGTTTCTTCTATTGTAGGTTGCAAAATTCGTATTATAGCATCTAATAATGTTAAACTGGAATTTACAATTTCAGAAAAGATCAATTATTTTCTTTTGGCGACGTGAGTTAATATTACATGTATTATAAATTTGATTCTTTTTGAAAATGAAAAGAATGGTGCATTGCTTCCATGATTAATTAGTGAAAGTCTAAATTATTACAGAATTCAGGCAAATTACTGCAGAAGATTAGCGATGATTTTTTTTTCTCAAGTGAATACAGATAAGTATGTCCTAAAAACAAATTTTAAGCAACAACTTTTAGGTGTATCCAACTTAGTAATGGGCATTTTTTTAGGAAAGCATGTGAAAGGGGTACTATAAAGTATGCCAGCGAGATATTTTATTCATTGAAATTAATTATAGATAGAGGGCAAGATGACCAAGAAATAAGCATATTCATCCCACAATCAGTCAACCACCATGTTAGTAGGAGGTGCCACTCCCTTGTGGTCTCTCTCGTTGGCCTAAAGATTAGGGTATATTAGAGCTAATATGTTGTTTTGGGCCACATCTCAACCAATGTGAGATTATTTTCTGTATAGAGAGGTTAAGAGCATGCGTTTCCTCATAATAGGTCACAAGTTCAAAACCAGAGGGGGTAGAGTATGTATGCCTTTGTAGACTTAACAGTCAAATCGCTGCGTGGAGGTGGGTCCCTTGTCCCACAAACAAGGGGGTCTCATACACGAATTTGGTGTGGCTTGGCCGTGACCTTAAAATTGGATAATAATAATATTTTGGAAAGAATTCCAAGCCCCACAGATTTTAAGGGTATTCAAGTTAGTAATGGGCATTTTTTTGGACATTTAGTTTGGCTTGGCCGTGACCTTAAAATTGGATAATAATAATAATATTTTGGAAAGAATTGCAAGCCTCACAGATTTTAGGGGTATTCAACTTAGTAATGGGCATTTTTTTTGGACATTTATTAGGAAGGCACGTGAAATGAGTGAAATGAGTATTATAAAGAACTGCCAATGAGAGTATTTTTTATCTTGCATAGAACGAAGGGGGAAGTTTGAGCAACAAATATATTCACACCACAACCAATAAACCAAAATGTTATTATGAGCAACTGCTCCCTTCTGGCTGACCCCATTGGCATAAGTAATGAACATATTCACACCACAGTCAAGCAACCATTATGTTAGTTGGAGGCATTGTTCCCTTGTCCACATTGGCATAAAGATCATGGTTTATTGGAGCTTATATGTTGTGGGCCACATCTTTGAATCATTGTGGGATTACTTTTTTTTTGTATACAGAGGTATTTTTGTTGTAGAAACAATTCAATACACGTCTATTTTTGGTATATTGGACCTAGTAATGAGAATGTTTCTAGGGAGACACATGAAAAGGGAATTGTACAATATTGATTGTGAGAGAACTTTATGAAATGGTGAAGGCTAAGCAACAAATATTCACACCACAACTAATCAACCAATATGTTAGTTGGAGGCCCTTCTTCCTTGTGGCTGCCGTCAAATTCATGTGTCATGTCTTCATTAAAAAAACAATCAAGACCCTAACATAGAGAATCAATATGGTGTTGTAGTATGTGCACCTCCTCGTTGTGGGGAGGGAGTCCCTTTTCCCAAAAACAAGGGGTCTCATATATCAATTTGATGTCTAGCTATGTCGTGACTTTAAATTTTGTTTTTTATATATATATATTATAATATTTTTTTATTTTTATATTGGTTGTAATATAAAACTAATATGAATGTAAGAAAAAAACCATACATATGGTGCAACAAGGCATGGATAGCTTATTTTCCATTCTATAGATTTATAATTGACAAATCATGTGAAACTCCCCACAATTAAAAATTTAATGTCTTAGTTCACAAATATTATGGAATATCCATCCCTTTCCCAAAAACAAAGGACTCTCATATATCAATTTGGTGTCTTGCTATTTTGTGACCTTAAAATTGTATTACTCCTATTATTATTATATTGAAGTAAGTTATAAGATAGAAAATTAATATGAATGCAAGACATAAATCATAAATACAATGCAACATGTGGAAGAAGACAAGTCATGGATTGCTTCTTTTCCATCTATAGATTTATAATAGACAAATCATGTGATATTTCCCAACTAAAAATTTGATGTCTTAGCTCACAAATATTGAGTAACATGTAGAATAACAATGGCTATGTGTGTGTGTGGTCATTTAAATATTCATTTGTTTTTATTATTTTAAATATCACATATGAACTTAGTGTTAGACGTGTAAATTAAACTAGAATATATAGATTTTTATTTATTTATTTTAAACCAGAAAGAGTATTTGTATCATATAATTATGTGTTTGGTTTGCAACAAATACATAAAGCATTATAGAGCTAATTTATCAAAATTTTCTAATTGTTTTATCCTTTCCAATAGGAATACATGATTTTCTTGATGAGAATAGATCTAAACAACAAAAAGAGGGGGTTTGTAGGTGAATACCTTACAAAACTAACCCAACAAAACACAAAATTTACAATATATCTTAACAACAGAAAGAGGGGTTTTGTAGGTGAATACCTTACAAAATTGCCTCAACAAAACACAAAATTTACAACAATAATGCAACTAGAGAATTTTTTTAATAGACTTCATTTGCCATGAAGGAATTATAGCAAGTTTGATTTGATCATTAATATTTAATTCACTTATCTCCAAACACCCTTTGTTATTTGCTTCTTTGTTCAAGTCTCTTAGTACATTGAAATATGCTTTGGATGGGATATCTTCAACAATTTTCTTGATTCTTTTCATGATTTTTTCATAGATTTCTCCTTGGGGAGAGAGCCTTTGCCCAGATGATGCAAGATTAGGAGAGAAACTCCCATAACCATAAGCATGTCCACTTGATGTTCTTTGGCTAACGAAAGTGACTAGTAAAGACCATATATGTGCTTGATTATTTGTTATATGACCAAGATGTGGAAATATGTAACTAGGTACAATCTTCATAAATGTATTTGAGTCACAATGTAATGTACTTATCAAAGGAATGAAGAAAATATTATTTTATTATTATGACTTATTAAATCTTGGGTTTCATGCTTGGGTTTCATGCTTGGGTCATTTTGTTTTAGGTCAAAGTCCCCATTGAGGACTTCTAGGATTTATTTTGAATCAGTAGAGTTATTGTACATTAAAAGAGACCCTTCTTGGGCTTTCGAATCATGTAAGAAGAATTATTTTTGAGTAAAAAATGAGTTTAGTCTCCTCCACACCAAATCGGTCGCAAGAAGATCAAGTCGGCCTCAAGAAGGGTAATTCAACGTCACTGGAAGGTTATATATACAAGGTAGTTTGAATTCATTTGGAGCAATTTCACTCTCACATATAGTTCGATACCCTGAAGCTGGAAGTTGGAAAGTGTGAAGTTGGAAAAGGGATGGGAAAAGAGCTAGAAAGGAGTGTGAATTTTTGGAGGAAGATAGAAGACACTAAGATCAAAATTTTGGGCCAACTTCCTCTCACTTCTGAGGTGTATCAAGGGAGATCGAAATTTTTCTAGTCTAGTCGAAGTTGCTTCTGCTGCTGTTATTGCATGTTGATGCTACTAGGTCGAGGTTACTTTTAAAGGGTTATGATTTGCAAGAAGGATTGAGGGTTGACTTGGTGTGGAGGAAGTCTTTGTCTAGGTTAAAGAGTCTTGGATTATCCCAAGAAACTATTGAAGGAGGAATTGTTGACTAGGTTTTCCCCTAGATAGGGGTTTTCCTTGGTTGTTACCCTACATATGTTGTCTTTGTGTTATTGTTTTGGTAATTTCTTGCTGAACTAAAAGATAAAATAAGCACAAGTAATTATCTATATAAGAAAATCTTTCTGCCCTTTTGATTTCCTAACATGGTATCAGAGCTAAAGTGAAGAAGGAAAAAGACAGTTTTGAGATTGTACTAGGAGTCTAAAGGATTGATTAAGGGATCATATAAGGAGCTCTTCTAAGGGAGGAGGCTCACTATCTTCAAAGGCAATGCTTAACACAATAAAGAGTGAGAACAAATTGGAAGGAACATCAAATTACAAGGCATGGAAGAAGAGAATTGACCTCATTCTTGAAAAGAACAAGGTCTTGGATTTGGTTAAAGCAAAGGTGAATAAACCTACTAAAGAATCCAGTGATGCAAACAAGGTGAAGTATAGAGAGTCAAAGATATTGGCTATGGCCTGGTGCATTTTCTATCTGAGGTGTATTCTGCCAGCAAGTAGCGATATCTCAAGCAGGTAGGTTTGACCGTGGTTTTGAGGTTATCACCTGTCAACAGTTGAGCCCACTGAGTGATTTGATTGATTGATTAGTCTTATTCCCTAAAAAAGAAAACTGATAGATTAGGAGTTTTAGGGGAATGATGATTAGGATTCTACCAAACAACCAAGATTGATTTGAATTATGAGTCTTCCCCTTAGGAGCCAACCGATCAATAGAAAACATAAAGGACAATCTTGTCCCATACATTTTCAATTTAGACCATGCTCAAGAAATGTATGAAGCTTTGTCAAAATTATTCACTATAAAGAACATCGGTCAAGTAGCAAGTTTGAAGAATGAGTTAAGGACTACAAAAATGACAAAGGATAATATTGTGGTTTCCTTCTTTGTGAGGATATTTAGAATTAGAGATGAACTTCAAGCCATTGATGAAATTGTACCGAAAAAAGACCTAGTAATCACTACATTATTGGGATTACCACCTGCTTGGAGTTCTTTCTCTTCAAGTCTCAACAATTGGAAAAAAGCTCCTACCTTCGAGCAATTATGGAATGCTTGCACCGAAGAACAAATAAGAATCTCATTAGTATCCAACAATGAAGAAGAAAAAGTTTCAAATGCATACTCCGCTTCTCACAAGAAAGGAAACTCCAAGAAGTCGAGAGGGCCAAGAAGGAAGGTCGATATGTCCAAGATAGAATGCTAGCAATGCCACAAAATGGGTCACTATAGAAATGATTGTTCTGACAATCTAAAGAACAAGAAGAGAAGCAGAGAATAAGCCAATGTTGTTGAAGAAGAATCTCTAAAGAATAATAAGCTCGAAGAACTGGATATAAGGCACCTACACTACTTGGAAAAACATTTTTATTTTGTTCTTAAGGTTATAGGCATTCCTCAAGCTTGGAGGGAGCTCTCACTAACCTTCAAAGATAAATATCTTATTACCTTTTTCATTTTTAGTTTTCCTTATCCAGTTTTGTTTGTATTAAATGCTAATCACATTTCCACTCATATTTTCCTTGTTTAGGAAAAACTTGTTGAAGACTCAAGGAAGAAGGCCTCACAAGACAAAGCATTGGAATTATTAGGTTTGTTAAGAAATACTAGATATGTTTTGAACTACAAGTTTTTGCTCTCTTTATATTCATTCTTGATAAATTATTGCTAACATAATTGTGTCTAGATTTCTTGAATCTTAAAGATTCATGATTGGGTGATTCATCATTAGATAAATCTACCCTCATATCTTTGATTACTCTTGGAACCCTAAAATGGTTCGTTGTGAAAACCCTAACTTAAGGGTATGTTGATGATAATGTGTGAAACCCTAGCCTACTTAGGGTTATTGTTGAAGTCAAAAGAAAATGTTTGATGCTTTGATGATGCCATGCTTGGGGTTTTGGTATGGGTATGTTAACCCTAACTTGTTAGTTAGGGCTGAATGGTAATGTTTGAAATCTTGAACCTTTGGAGTATTGGTAATTTAGGGATTGTTATGTTTTGTATTGAAACCCTAGATCATTAGGGTTGGTAGCGTGTATAAGAAAGACCCTTATTTTAGATATTGTCTTAAGAATGAAATCCTAGGTATGTGTGTTTGTCCGATCAAAACCCTAGTCTAATCAAGTTTGTGATATGTCTAACTTTAATATATTGATGCTTGAGTCAATGGGTTTGACTAACACGTGTTATGATATGCTTGTGCATGATGATGAAGTCCTAGATATATTTGTTGACCTAATTATTGATGGTCATGAGTCCTACTGTTTGGAACTAAAACCTAGTCAAAGTTTGATTCTCTAGGATGATAGTATTTTTGAATTCTAGGGTTTTGTAACTAAACCTTAGAAGTTAAAATCTTTGATATATGATGACATTGATAATATGGGATTTATGAAAAGTTGAAAAAAATCTAAAATTGCATTGTGGGTGTTGAGAATTAGTAAACTCTAGGGTTTACAACAAACCCTAGTGGAAACTTGATATTCGTGTTTTGATTCTGATAATTGCTTAATGAAACTAAGATAGAAGAAGAAACATAAGAAAGATAATAAGAACTCAAAGAAATCACAAGTAATTATCAACAAAAGAAAATATTTTTGCCTTTTTGATTTTCCGACATGGTATCAGAGCTAAGTTGGAGGAGAGAAAGGTAGGTTGAAGATCTATTGAGGAAAATAACAAAGAAAGGTCATTAAGGAAAAACGATCATATAAGAAGATAAGCCTACTATCTATAGAAACTATGTTAAACTCAATGAAGGGGGAAAACAAACTAAAATGAGCCTCCAACTATAGGGAATGGAAAAAGAGGATGGATTCTTCCTCGAAAAGAACAAAGTTTTGGATCTAGTTTGAGGAAAAGTCAAGAAGCCTACAGATGAAGCAACGAAAGTAAAATTCAGAGAAACAAAAATTGTGGCCATGAACTTAATAGTGGATGGAGTGAAGGACAACCTCATCCCATACATATCCAACATAGATTTCGTTCAAGAAAGGTATGCGGCTCTTTCCAAACTATTCACCATCAATAACATTGGTCAAATAACAAGCCTCAAGAATGAACTAAGGACAATAAAGATGACAAAATACGATACTGTATCATCGTACTTTATAAGGATATCTAGAATCAAAGATGAAATCCAAGTAATAGATGAAATTGTCCCAGAAAAGGAACTTGCAGTTCTTGCTCATCTAGGACTACCAAAATATTAGAGTGCTTTTGCTTCAAGACATAACAGTTGGAAAGATACTCCATCATTTGAACAAATGTGGAATGCATGCAATCAAGAATAATCTTGAGTATCGTTAGTAAACAACAAGAGGAGGATAAAGAAAAAAATGTTGAGAAATCTATAAGGGCAATGCTTAGAGTGACTTCCCTTTTATTGATAACCGATTGTGATGCATTTTTATTTTCTTAATTATTTAGCTTCTTTACTTATTATTATGTTTGTGTATCATCAAACAACTACCAAGACAAGAAGAACAAAAACACATAATATAGGCTACAAGCCAAATCCAAAACCTCTCCACTTGAGAGGAAAACTTGCAAATCTCTTCTCTTCTTATAGATTCTTCATTTGAAGAATTCCAAGACCTCTAGACCAAGATTACTACCCTCCAAGACCAATTCCAACCCTTTCGGATGATGTGCTTCGTTTGTTCAAATCAAACCTAATCAAATCTCTTCCAGTCGCACAACTTTGACCTTCAGTTGCATAATTTTGGCCTCTATTGCACATTTGAAATTTTCGGTCCTCCTACAGTAGTTGTCATCACGCGTGTGAGCTTCTTCTAGCCTCCCAAGGCTTCCTCAAACATTCGCTTGGATTTTCTCTTCCTTTTGGAGCTTGAGGATGGCTTATTGTGACCTTTAGTGACTTTCTTTCCCTTCCTTCTTCAAGATCGAACTTGCAGAAGAAAACCCTAGACTAGTTGCAGAAACCCTAGCCTTGCTTCGCACAAGTGAACCTAGAAATAGCCCAAAAAGATAAGTCTCCTTCATCCTCTTCCTTCTTTGTTGCCTTCTTCTTCTTCCTCCTTCGCTTGAATGCGTGAGTGAAGAATGTGTTACAAGGAGGTCAAGTTTTCTCCTTTATATAGGCTTCTCAAGGTGGACATAACTCCTTAATTTAGCCCGACTTGCCAACTGCCAGACTGAGTTGGTCTTGAAGGGTATTTTGACACTTTTAAGGACAAAAATAATTTTCTTTACAATTTACAATGGGCATGATGGGGTCTTCAACTTATGACAAGTACTCTTTTGACTTCTTGACCTAGGACAAACCCTAAAAGCACTCACTGGATGATTGACCTATAAAATAAAAAACCTTGAACATGAAATCCATGCTCAATAATAATAATAATAATTTTTCTTTCATTTTACAATATACAAGAATCAAAAATACATTTCATATGTATGAAGACTGAACCTAGTTACACATTTTTCAACACTCCCTCTTAACTAGGGAGGTACTCATCAATGGTACATGGACATTCTCAATCTTGAAGAGATCTCATAAGAAGAGTCAGATTGGTAACTCATTTGTATAACATCATATCAACCAACATTGTCATATAGCAAGGCCTTGACTAACAACTCTATCTCTTCACGAGATCATAACACAATGTTGTGAGACCATTGATTTATAGGCACCATCATCATTATCTCTCAAGGTGCATACCCCACCAGGGTTTTCACAGAGTATGGCCTTCATTGGACTATTCTTATCTTGAATAGCTAGTCCTTAAGGAATATCGGTCCACGACTACTCTTATCTTGGATGCCCTACCTCATCATCAAAGAGTATAGAATACCAGATCCTTACACAATCCTCCATTTTGTCTTCCCAAGTGAAGATAATAATGATGTGCCTATCTCTCCCTCTCAACCAGGGAGGATACATCAACCACTTTAAGCTTGTCTCATAAATACACAAATTTCTTATTAGGAATATATTTTGTCAATATGTCAGCTACTTGCTCATTGATAGAGATATATTGTAGCTGCAACACACCATCTTGTACTAGGTTTTGAATTTAGTGATACTTTTTTATATGCTTTGTCTTTCCATGAAATATTGGGTCTTCAAACAATCATATACAACTGGTGTTATAACAATGTATCATTGTATGGTCCATTTGTCCTTCAAATAGGTCGGATGATAGCTTCCTCAACCAGAAAACTTCTCTGCTTACTTCACAGGCTGCAATATAGTCAACCTCAACACTACTCAAAGTAAATGTTTCTTTCTTTCTTCTCATCCATGAGATCATGGAGGATCCCAAACTAAAACATCTTCTTGTAGTGGTCATTCCATCCTGCTCACTGCCTCCCCAGTCGAAATTTGTATATCAAATCAAGTGGACATCATTCCATATTTCAAGCAATCGTGGATGGTTACTTGCAGATAACTAAGTATATGTTTTGTTGCTATCCAATGATCATGCCTCGGCTCCACTTGGAATTGATTGAGAACATTTACTACAAAACATATGTCCAGTCAAGTATTCACCAAATACATCAGTGAGCCAATCAATTGTCTATACTTGGAAGGATCCACAGGGCTCGATTCAGAACTCCTTACTTTTTAATTTGTGATCATCGGGCTTGTCATTGGTTTGCAATCCATCATGTCAAACCTCTTCAACATCTTGATCACATACTTTCCTTGACCTAGATAGATCTTAGTGGGCCCTTGCCAAAATTCCAGTCCCAAATAGTAGTGCATCAGCCCTAAATCCTTCATGTGAAATTTTGTTGCTAGTTGCTTCTTACATTCTTCAATTTGAACTTCCACACCTTTCAAGAGAAGATCATCCACATACAAAATAATGATTATCGGATTTCCCTTCACAACCTTAATATAAAGGTTTGGATCAGAAATTTTTTTCTGTGAAGCCTAATCTTTGTAGGTATACATCCATCCTAGCATACCATGCCCTTGGTGCTTTCTTGAAGCCATACAATGCCTTCTTCAATCTACAGACATATTCCTTTATATCTTTAACTTCAAATGCCAAGGGTTGTTCTATATGGATTTCCTCATCAATTGTGCCATTCAAGAATACAGTCTTGACATCCATTTGGTGGATGTTCCATCCCATCGATGTTGCCAAAGAGACCAACGAACGAATAGTTGTACACCTTGTTGTTAGAGTAAATGTCCCTTCATATTCAATGACTTCCTGTTGAGAGAAGCTCTTAGCCACAAATCTTGACCTATATTTATCAATACTTCCATCTGCTTCATGTTTGATCTTGTAGAGCCATTTGGTAGTTACCACGGATTTGTCTTCAGCCCTAGGTACGGTCTCCCAAACTCCATTCTTCATTATAGATTGATATTCTTCATTCATGGCATCCTTCCATTCTTGGTGATTGACAACTTCTTCAAAGGTGGATGGATCTGCTTCTATTAATTTTTTCATATAGGTTGCATACCCAGAATATCATTTGGGCTTGTTGCTTTCCCTGAATGTACCTTGAGCTGCTCCATGACCTTCTGCATATAGAAGTGTAGACTTCAACTAGTTAGGTATTTTTTTAGTTTCGGGGATTACCACAGGTTGTATAGGTTCATAGGGACATTCATCTTCATGGTTTGATTCTTTTTCCCTAGTAACTTCTTCAAATATCAGAGTCCATAGGGAAATCCTTTGATTTCTTGAATGCAATACGTTTGTCACATATCACATCTCGACTTAATTCTATTTGGTGTCCTTCCTTTATGTATATCCTATAGGCATTAGAAGAGTTATTGTAGCCCACAAATGTTCCCTTCATGCTAGATGGATCCAACTTCTTTTTTTCCTCCTTAGGTATATGAATATAGATAGGATAACCAAAAATTTGAAGATGATCTACGATTGGTTTCTTCCCAGTGAACACTTCTTTGGGAGTCTTGTTATCTAGTGACCAATGGCGACTTCGTTGTCTTTATAGATTCACCCCATAGAAATTTCGGTAAACCTTGATCATGTAACATTGATTTTACACTTTATTCAATGGATCGATTCTTTCGTTCTACAACTCCATTTTGGTTTGGATTATATGGGACTATTAGCTCCCTCTTAATCCCATATTCGTTATAGAAATCTATGATTTCCTTAGATGAGTATTCTCCCCCATTATTAGATATTAGTATCTTGATTCTTCTTTTTGTAAGGTTCTCTACTTTAGCTTTGGATTCTTCAAATTTGGTAAATACTTCATCCTTGGATTTCATTAAGTAAACCCAAGTTTTCCTTGAATGGTCATCTATAAATGTGACATAATATATATGGCCTCCAATTGATTTAGGGTTCATAGAACCACATACATCGGAATGAATAAGATCCAATATTTCTTTTGACTGTGAAGCACTACTTCCAAATGGTCTCTTGGTGTTCTTACCCAATGCACATCCCTTGCATACTTCTTTGTGATCTTCTTTTAGTTCAGGGATTCCATCTACTGTTGAATTTAGATTTGGAAGGATTTTGAAATGGAGATGACCAAATATTTTATGCCAAATTTCACATGGGCTGATTTCAATGTGAACTAAACCTTGAGAAAGAGGATATAGCAACCTATAAAGTCTTCCTTCATGAATCCCAATCACTCTAGCATTTTCTATGCTTGAGTTTTTACCCCATATTACAACTTTTCCATCAATGAAAGCCATTATTTCACCTTTATCTTCTAGACTTGAAATGGAAATCCATTATATCACCTTTATCTTCTAGACTTGAAATGGAGAGTAAGTTCTTATGCAAACCTGGAACAAATAGGATGTTGTTGTCTAGCTCTATCGAGGTTGACCTACTTCCTCTCACATGATAACTCTTACTATCACCAAGCTCTACGAAGTAAGAATACTTTCCTTTTGACAATGTTTTTAGTTTCTTGCGATGATTGGTCAAGTGACTTGATGGTCCACTATCGATCACCTAAATGTTCCCATCTTGAAATGTGTCAGTGAGTGCTGAGATGAGTCCTTCGTCCTTTGTCTTGGTCACTTCCTTCTTTGGAGTAAATAAGAGATTCCATACTTTGATACCCTTATTAAGATGAATTGCTAACTTTGAACACTTCTTTAGAAACTTCTTCAATGTAGTAGAGATATTCATAATGTCCTTAGTCAACCTTAGCTCTGATACCATGTTGAGAAATCTATAAGGGCAATGATTAGAGTGATTTATCTTTTATTGATAACTACTTCTGATGTCTTTTTACTTTTCTTACTTATTTATCTTCTTTCCTTATTATTATATTTTTGTATTATCAAATAGGTGCCAAAACAAGAAGAACAAGAACACAAAATATAGATTACATGCCTTGGCCAAAACTTCTCCACTTGAGAGGAAAACCAGCAAATCTCTTCTCTTCTTATAGATTCTTCAATTAACGAATTCCAAGACCTCTAAACCAAGTTGAATACCCTCCAAGATCAATTACAACCCTTCCAGATGATGTGCTTCCTTTGTTCAAGTCAAACCCAGTCAAATCTCTTCCAGTAGCACAACTTCGACCTCCAGCTACATAATTTCGACCTCTACTGCAGATCTGAAATTTTCGGCCCTCGTGCAACAGTTGTTGTCATGTGTCTAAGCTTATTCTGGCCTCCCAAGGCTTCCTTAGACCTTCTCTTGGATTTTTTCTTCCTTCTGGAGCTTGAGTATGGCTTATAATGACCTTCCTGAGCTTCTTTCCCTTCCTTCTTCAAAATCAAACTTGCAGAAGAAAACCCTAGACTAGCTGCAGAAACCCTAGCCTTCCTTTGCACGTGTGAGAGAGAAATAGCCCAAAGACAAGTCTCTTTCATCCTCTTCCTTCTTTATTGTCTTCTTTTTCTTCTTCCTTTGCTTGAATGAGTGAGTGAAGAATGTGTTCCAAGGAGGTCGAGTTTCCTCCTTTATATAGGCTTCTCAAGGTGGATGTAGATCGTTAATTTAGGTCAACTTGCTAGCTACGAGGCCAACTTGGCCTTGAAGGGTATTTTGACACTTTTAAGGAAAAAATAATTTTCTTTACAATTTACAATGTGTTTGATGGGGTCTTCAACTTATGAAAATGACGCTCTTGACTTCTTTACCTAGGAAAAAACCTAGATGCACTCAATGGGTGTTTGACTTATAAAATAAAAGACCTTGAGGATGAAACCCATGCTCACAAATAATAATAATAATTTTTCTTTCATTTTACAATATAAAAGAATCAAAAGTACTTTTCATATTTATGAAGAGCGAACCTCGTTACAATTTTTTCAACATAAAACACCTCTAATGCCTATTTTTCTCATCACAAGAAGAAGGGAACCTTCCAGAAGTTCAAAGTACCAAAGAAGAACGCTGACCTATCTAAGATTGAATTTTACAATTGTCACAAGATGGGTCACTACAAAAGTTAATGTCCAGAGAATCCAAGGATTAAGAAGAGAGAAAGGGAACATGTGAACGTTGTTGATGAAGCTCCACCTAAGAGAAACAATAATGAAGAATCCGAGATCAAAGATCTATTTGCCAAGGACTCTTAGGAATATTATATCTCACATATCCCTTTTATTTTAAGTTTTTCATTGTTTTCCTTTTATGTTTTGATTTCTAAAGTTTTTAGGTCTAACATATCTTGTTAGAACAATTTTTTCTTTAATTGTTTATGAGTTGTACATATCCCTCAAAGATTGGATTTATAGAGAGCCTTCACCATTTTACCAAAATATAAGTATCTTGTTTCTTTTTTCCTCTTTTTCATATCAATATTTGTTTGTATTGTATGCTAATAAACATTTCTTTGTATTTTTCTTAGTAGGAAAGATTGCAGATTACACAAAGGTCATGAAGGAGACTTGAAGCATGGAAAAAGTTTTGTTGCAGAGTAATCCTTTCAAGAATTGATATCCTACAAGGTTTGTTAAGGAAAAACTCAAGGTATGTTCTAGACTATAATAATTTTCATAAAGTTCTCTTCATGTAAAATGTACAATCATTCTTCTTTTAAAATTTGTGTTACATTACTGAGATTGTTATGTCTATGGTTTTGAATCTTAAAGATTCTTGTTAAGGGTGATTAATCATTAAATTGAATCTACCCTCATTATATCATTCTTGTGAAACCTTAACCTTTAAGGTTCACTATAAAAGCCTAACATATTGTGGCTAAGGGTATGCCAATACTGATTATGAAACCCTACCTTCCTTAAGGGCTATTGATAATGTCTAAAATCATATTCTCTTGAATTTTAGGGCTTTGCTAATGTTATGGAAAAAAACCTTAATCCTTTAGGGTTTTCTATTAATGTCTAGATGAAACCCTAGATCTTTAGGGTATGGTAAAATAGGGCTTGTAAGAAAAACCCTTGTAATAATTATAGTTAGGTCCTAAGAATAAATCCCCAAGTGTATGTTTGTATGTATGATCGAAACCCTAGCTTGGTCAAAATTATTGTATATGTAACTTTAATATATTGATGTTTGTGTCTTTTTACTTAGTAAATATTGTTATAAAATTCTAGTGCATGATTTTGAAACCCTAGTATTATTGTATATGTAACTTTAATATATTGATGTTTGTGTCTTTTTACTTAGTAAATATTGTTATAAAATTCGAGTGCATGATTTTGAAACCCTAGTATGCTTCTTGATACTCATGTTTTAGTTTGTGAATTCTAGTCTTTGTAACAAAACTCTAGCAGAAATTGGTATTCTTGGACTTAATGATATTATTAATATGGTTTTGATCTAGGGTTTGGAACAAACCCTAGTAGAGTATATCATAGAGTATATTGTTGAAACCTTTGATGTATAGTAAAAAATATTATTTGATTGAATTACTGATATCGAAGGCTTTGTGTCTCGAAGATAGAGTCTAGGGTTTATAACAAAAACTTGGCAAGAAGTTGAAGTCTAGTATGTAAACATATGTGTATCTTATCAATTATGAACCTAACTAGGTTTAGATATTTGACATCTAAAGTCTAAATGCTTTGATATTGCCATTATAACATGATTTTGATATAGTTAACTTCATGATTTTTGTATGTTTGTAGTTGGTTGTACTTGCTATTAAAGTTTTGCAGGTACATAATCTTCAAGATGATGAAGATATTTGTATGGTTTTATGAATGATGATTATTAAGATGACCTTGTTGACATGTGAAAGAACGAAGCATTCAAAGATTGAATTTTCTTCAATATTATATAAAAAAGAAAGTTGTTGATCTCCCTAAGTTGAGAGGGAGCATGGTTAGAAGAAAGAGTACATCTCACTAGTTTATAGGGATGACATATTATGACAATCATTTTGATTAGCTGTATATGAATAACTTGATATAAGTGGCATCAGGATGATTGAGGACCCCAAAGGTTTGTGTTTACTTGTATATGTATTTGAAAGTTTATTATTGATCGGGGTTGTGTTTGTACAGGTAAATATCTCCATAAGAATTTCGAACACTTTGGAAGCATGGTGGACAAATGGATATATCTTATTTAGTTTATTAGGGAGAGATGAAGCATCTAATGGCAAGATGTTGGGAGGACATTTGACTAGCGAATGTGTTGATGTCTAGATCCCAAAGAGGGAGGGTAGCATTGGTCATGAAGTTGTGACCTTGGATACACACCTAGATCCCTCGGTTGATGGTTAGCAAGTAAGTTTGATGGTACCTAGAGTGGTTGAAAGCTTGAGTCCATCTTAGTCGCACCTGGATAGAATACCCTAGTCAAGTATCTAGTCCACAACATTGAGTGTGACAGAACTCTTCATAGTTCATTTTGAGATCTTCCATGTACCTCTATATATATGTAATTATGAATACATCCCTATTTAAGAGGCAATGTTGAAGAATGTAACTAGTGTCAATCTTCATAATTGTATTTAAGTTGTGATGTATTGTATTTGTCAAAAGAAAGAAAAATAAATTGACACTATTAAAGCACGATTTCATGCTTGGGTCAATTTTTTATGTTGGAAGTAATACTGAGAAGGGTAAATCGGTATTATCAGATCAATAATTTAATTTTCCAAACAGATTTATATACGCTACGCTGCTTCAGCTAAGTGAACTAGCGTGTACACGCGACTGTACTTAAAGAAACTAGCGTATATGTAGAGAACTTTTGATTTAGATAGTCTATCAAGCATTGAACTTTAATCAGTATATTAGAGAATTATCAGACAATGCAGTAAAAGCAGAATAAAGCATCACACATAAGCAACACACATGAACACCAAGATATAAGGTGGAAACACAATGTGGGTAAAACCCACCTGTTGTTGTCATCTCTGTCTTATTTTAATAATAAGAAAATCTGTTTACAATCTTGTACTGGTGCAGACTCATACCAGTACGCAGGAACCCACCTGTAGAAGGCTACAACCTTCTCTCGTTTTCCAGCTACTACCAGAAGGGAGCTACAAGCCCCTAGCTCTTGTACTAGCCAATATGTATACTAGTACGTAGGTGCCAGCCTACAAAAAACTCCACTCTTCTACTAGGGACCACGTTTCATGAATTTTCAGACTGGATACCCCTGGAACACAACACCACAATTTGAAGGCCATGTTTCATTCAATTTTCATACTGGACCCATCAACAACATCATAACTAGAATACAATCATCGAGTACATCTGCATCAACCAATCACTGAACCTGAATTTGATTATTCATAACACTGTCACCAGAACCCAAAGCAGAACCCAGAACTCTGCAACAGCAAACATAAACAACTGAAACATACTTTATAAGGTATATGCTACTTCCATGTGTTGAATCTGCGTGTATATGCCCCTTTATCAAAGCCAACCAGTGTACACATCTGTAAATATTAATTCATAATTTTGCAGCTATTCCAGACTTCAGTTATACCCAGATCACAATATTTACATAATAACGCATGCGTCAGTATTCAGATCTAGATTATACATGATCAAACCATATAATAATAATTCAATTTAAGCCTTAAGATCCCGATCCATCATTAGATCTTATCCCTCATCAACCGCTAAGGTTCATCCTTGGTTCAAATCCAGCATAGCACCATAAGCCAATAACCTGCATACTAGATCTCACACTTCATCAGATATTCGATACTTGCACACCTTGGCCTAATGATCTTCTCCTCCTTATATAATTTTAGGCCTTTCTCAATACCATGGATCAAAACCACTTAGGACCAATACCTTGGACCAAATACCTAGGGTCAATATCTCGGACCAAATACCTTGTATCAAAATACTTTGGACCAAATACCATGGACCAAAAGCTTAATTTTCCAACATATACATGCTTTTCCTTCTGTGAAAGTGCATGTGTATGTATACGTGACTTGTGTTCAGTGAACCTGCGTGTATACGCAGCTTGGTCAAGGTGAACCTGTGTATACCTCTCTTTCTTCATTCTTTGTAGTTTGATCTGTAATTCTTTGTTGTTTTCATGCTGCATCATGATCTTTCATCTGAGTGAGTTGCCATCAAGGGCAACACCTATATCATAATGCCAACAATCTTCCCCTTTGGAATTGATGGCAACAACAACACCAAGTCACTCTCCCCCTTTGACATCAAGGGAAAAGCGTGGACCAAGATATTCTCTCCCTTTGAAATACATTATGATGTTCATGTGCCCCCTGAATACATGCTGAAATATTTGATTGAGCTCCCCTTTTGTACATTGAGATGCACTGAAACCATCCATGCTCCCCATGAGCACAAGCAATGTTTGGAAAAATATTTTCCAAAAGAATAACATGACTCTATAACTCAACTATGTGAGGATGACCTTCCTATCACGAATGACACATACATATATCCATATCCCAACCAAGTGGGGATATACCAAAATTGACTCATCCACCCAACCAAGTGGTGATATACCAATTGTTTATACATGACAGAAACAATAAATATTACATCATTTTTCCAAGGGGACTCATATCACTTCCTAGATGTTTACATGACTCAAGTAACAGATGGTATAGATATTTGAAGCCAAAGCTGGACTCAACAACCATAATGCCAACAATGCTGAATGTACGAAGGCTAATGCTCCCCCTGAACCTATACTACCTCTGCATTGTTAACAGGTCAATGATCAAGGCATCTTTGTCAGTCAGATAAAATTAATGAACAAATCATATAGACATTAATCATCAATATCAGTTAGAGCACCCATATCAGATCCTACCCATCCGTTTTTCTTGTCTAAAACACATATACGCTCCTTTACCTATAGAAACGCGCGTGTGTACGTGACTCTACTTCATGAAACACATGTATAATAGCCTTTTTTTGAAAAATTTGGATTTAACAGCAGGATGATGTAGCAACTACTCCCGACTTTTGTTTGAGATATTCAAATGTCTCTCGTGGCAGTTGTTTAGTGAATATATTAGCAGCCTGTTCTTTGGAGGGAACATACTCCAATTTGACCTTTTGTTCAAGCACTTGTTCACGTAGAAAATGGTATTTGATGGGTATGTGCTTGGTCTTGGAGTGAATGACTAGATTCTTTGAAATATTGGTGGCACTTGTATTATCGCATAGAATGGAAATGGGTGGAGTGCATGTGATTTGAATGTCTTTCAAGATTTTCATCTTCCAAAGTAGTTGTGTGCAGCAAGATCCATCAGCCACATATTTTGCTTTAGCTATAGATAGCGTAATTGAACTTTGTTTCTTGCTGAACCGAGACACTAACCTGGAACCCATATAGAATGCACCACCACTAGTGCTTTTTCTGTCATCAACACTTCCTGCCCAATCTGCATCTGTATATGCATGAAGAGTGAGATCTGTATCTCTAGGATACCATAATCCAAAGTTCTGTGTTCCTTGAAGATATTTGAAAATTCTTTTGATTGCCTGAAGGTGTGATTCCTTTGGATTTTCTTGGAATCTTCCAACTATTCCTACTGCATGCATGATGTCAGGTTGGGTACCTGTTAGGTAAACCAGACTACCAATCATGGATCTGTAAGTCGATTGATGCATTGTTGCTAATTCATCATTTGAGCTGAGACTACATCTTGTTACCATTGGTGTACATACAGGTTTAGAACCTTCCACGTTGTACCTTTTCAAGATATGTTTGAGATATTTGGTTTGTGAAAGAAAAATACCATCTTTATTTTGTTGAACTTGTAGACCCAGAAAGTAGATAAGTTCACCAAGCAAGGACATTTCAAATTCTTGCTGCATTACTGATGCAAAATTCTGACTCATGGATTCTTCATTGCTACCAAAAATGATATCATCAACATAAACAAAAATAATTAGTAATTTATCAGTGTCAATCTTTGTATATATATTGCAATTTGCTGAACCTTTTGAAAAACCTTGTTGGTGTAGATATTTGTCAAGATGGTAATACCAGGGCCTTGGAGCCTGTTTTAGACCATAGAGAGCCTTTTTGAGTCTGCATACAAGTTTTGCATCATTTCTAAGAATGAATCCTTCTGGTTGTTCAATATAAACTTCTTCTTCTAAATATCCATTAAGGAAAGCAGGTTTTACATCGATTTGGTATACTTTGAATTTCTGAAAGCTAGGAGCAAGAAACATCCTTATGGCTTCAAGTCTAGCAACAGGTGCAAAAGTTTCTTCAAAATCTATACCTTCTTGTTGAGCATACCCTTTACAAACAAGTCTAGCCTTGTTTCTAATGACTTCTCCATTTTCATTCAGCTTGCTTTTGAATATCCATTTAGTTCCTATAATATTTTTATCATGAGGTCTAGGAACTAATTCCCAAGTATTATTCTTTTCAATTTGCTCAAGTTCTTCATTCATGGCCTTGACCCAACATTCATCTTTGCATGCTTCATTTACATTTTGAGGTTAAGTGGAGGATAGTAATGCTAGATAGCTTGAGTTTTCTGTAATGGTTCTTCTTGTCTGTACACCTGCCTCTTTTGCCCTTAAAATTTGAGTTTCTGGATGATTTTTTTGAACATACCTGGACAAAGTCTTTTCTTCTACCATTATCTCTTCTTCTGGTGCTTCATTGGTTTCTTATTCGATATCATCGTGATTTGATGTGGGAAAATACTCCCCATCTTCTTCATTGTCATAATCTTCTGCTTTTGTTTGTTTTGGATTTTTGCATGCTTCATCAACTACAACATCAATACTTTCAACAATTTTTCCAAGTCTTTTATTATAACATTTATATCAGTGTACCTCTATATATATGTAATTATGAATACATCCCTATTTAAGAGGCAATGTTGAAGAATGTAACTAGTGTCAATCTTCATAATTGTATTTAAGTTGTGATGTATTGTATTTGTCAAAAGAAAGAAAAATAAATTGACACTATTAAAGCATGATTTCATGCTTGGGTCAATTTTTTATGTTGGAAGTAATACTGAGAAGGGTAAATCAGTATTATTAGATCAATAATTTAATTTCCCAAACAGATTTATATACGCTACGCTACTTCAGCTAAGTGAATTAGCGTGTACACGCGACTATACTTAAAGCAACTAGCGTATATGTAGAGAACTTTTGATTTAGATAGTCTATCAAGCATTGAAATTTAATTAGTATATCAGAGAATTATCAGACAATGCAGTAAAAGCAGAATAAAGCATCACACATAAGCAACACACATGAACACCAAGATATAAGGTGGAAACACAATGTGGGTAAAAACCACCTGTTGTTGTCATCTCTGTCTTATTTTAATAATAAGAAATCTGTTTACAATCTTGTACTGGTGTAGACTCATACCAGTACGCAGGAACCCACCTGTAGAAGGCTACAACCTTCTCTCATTTTCCAGCTACTACCAGAAGGGAGCTACAAGCCCCTAGCTCTTGTACTAGCCAATATGTATACTAGTACGTAGGTGCCAACCTACAAAAAACTCCACTCTTCTACTAGGGACCACGTTTCATGAATTTTCAGACTGGATACCCTTGGAACACAACACCACGATTTGAAGGCCATGTTTCATTCAATTTTCATACTGGACCCATCAACAACATCATAACTACAATACAATCATCGAGTACATCTGAATCAACCAATCACTGAACCTGAATTTGATTATTAATAACACTGTCACCAGAATATAGTCACCAGAACCCAAAGCAGAACCCAGAACTCTGCAACAGCAAACATAAACAACTGAAACATACTTTATAAGGTATATGCTACTTCCATGTGTTGAATCTGCGTGTATATGCCCCTTTATCAAAGCCAACCAACGTACACATCTGTAAATATTAATTCATAATTTTGTAGCTATTCCAGACTTCAGTTATACCCAGATCACAATATTTACATAATAACGCATGCGTCAGTATTCAGATCTAGATTATACATGATCAAACCATATAATAATAATTCAATTTAAGCCTTAAGATCCCGATCCATCATTAGTTCATATCCCTCATCAACCGCTAAGGTTCATCCTTGGTTCAAATCCAACATAGCACCATAAGCCAATAACCTGCATACTAGATCTCACACTTCATCAGATATTCGATACTTGCACACCTTGGTCTAATGATCTTCTCCTCCTTATATAATTTTAGGCCTTTCTCAATACCATGGATAAAAACCACTTAGGACCAATACCTTGGACCAAATACCTAGGGTCAATATCTCGGACCAAATACCTTGTATCAAAATACTTTGGACCAAATACCATGGACCAAAAGCTTAATTTTCCAACATATACATGCTTTTTCTTCTGTGAAAGTGCGTGTGTACGTATACGTGACTTGTGTTCAGTGAACCTACGTGTATACGCAGCTTGGTCAAGGTGAACCTGCGTATACCTCTCTTTCTTCATTCTTTGTAGTCTGATATGTAATTCTTTGTTGTTTTCATGTTGCATCACGATCTTTCTTCTGAGTGAGTTTCCATCAAGGGCAACACCTGTATCATAATGCCAACAATCTTCCCCTTTGGAATTGATGGCAACAACAACACCAAGTCACTCTCCCCCTTTGACATCAAGGGCAAAGTGTGGACCAAGATATTCTCTCCCTTTGACATAAATTATGATGTTCATGTGCCCCCTGAATACATGCTGAAATATTTGATTGAGCTCCCCTTTTGTACATTGAGATGCACTGAAACCATCCATGCTCCCCCTGAGCACAAGCAATGTTTGGAAAAATATTTTCCAAAAGAATAACATGACTCTATAACTCAACTATGTGAGGATGACCTTCCTATCACGAATGACACATACATATATCCATCTCCTAACCAAGTGGGGATATACCAAAATTGACTCATCTACCCAACCAAGTGGTGATATACCAATTGTTTATACATGACAGAAACAATAAATATTACATCATTTGTCCAAGGGGTCTCATATCACTTCCTAGACGTTTACATGACTTAAGTAACAGATGGTATAGATATCTGAAGCCAAAGCTGGACTCAACAACCATAATGCCAACAATGCTGAATGTGCGTGAAGGCTAATGCTCCCCCTGAACCTGTGCTACCTGTGCATTGTTAACAGGTCAATGATCAAGGCATCTTTGTCAGTCAGATAAAATTAATGAACAAATCATATAGACATTAATCATCAATATCAGTTAGAGCACCCATATCGGATCCTACCCCACCGTTTTTCTTGTCTAAAACACATATACGCTCCTTTAACTATAGAAACCCGCGTGTGTACGTGACTCTACTTCATGAAACACATGTATAATAGCCTTTTTTCTGAAAAATTTGGAGTTAACAACAGGATGATGTAGCAACTACTCCTGACTTTTGTTTGAGATATTCAAATGTCTCTCGGGGCAGTTGTTTAGTGAATATATTAGTAGCCTGTTCTTTGGAGGGAACATACTCCAATTTGACCTTTTGTTCAAGCACTTGTTCACGTAGAAAATGGTATTTGATGGGTATGTGCTTGGTCTTGGAGTGCATGACTAGATTCTTTGAAATATTGGTGGCACTTGTATTATCGCATAGAATGGAAATGGGTGGAGTGCATGTGATCTGAATGTCTTTCAAGATTTGTATCATCCAAAGTAGTTGTGTGCAACAAGATCCATCAGCCACATATTTTGCTTTAGCTATAGATAGCGTAATTGAACTTTGTTTCTTGCTGAACCAAGACACTAACCTGGAGCCCATATAGAATGCACCACCACTAGTTCTTTTTCTGTCATCAACACTTCTTGCCCAATCTACATCTGTATATGCATGAAGAGTGAGATCTGTATCTCTAGGATACCATAATCCAAAGTTCCGTGTTCCTTGAAGATATTTGAAAATTCTTTTGATTTCCTGAAGGTGTGATTCCTTTGGATTTTCTTGGAATCTTCCAACTATTCCTACTGCATGCATGATGTTAGGTTGGGCACCTGTTAGATAAAGCAGACTACCAGTCATGGATCTGTAAGTCGATTGATGCATTGTTGCTAATTCATCATTTGAGCTGAGACTGCATCTTGTTACCATTGGTGTACATACAGGTTTAGAACCTTCCACGCTGTACCTTTTCAAGATATGTTTGAGATATTTGGTTTGTGAAAGAAAAATACCATCTTTATTTTGTTGAACTTGTAGACCCAGAAAATAGGTAAGTTCACCAAGCAAGGACATTTCAAATTCTTGCTGCATTACTGATGCAAAATTCTGACTCACGGATTCTTCATTGCTACCAAAAATGGTATCATCAACATAAACAACAATAATTAGTAATTTATCAGTGTCAATCTTTGTATATATATTGCAATTTGCTGAACCTTTTGAAAAACCTTGTTGGTGTAGATATTTGTCAAGATGGTAATACCAGGGCCTTGGAGCCTGTTTTAGACCATAGAGAGCCTTTTTGAGTCTGCATACAAGTTTTGCATCATTTCTAAGAATGAATCCTTCTGGTTGTTCAATATAAACTTCTTCTTCTAAATCTCCATTAAGGAAAGCAGGTTTTACATCGATTTGGTATACTTTGAATTTCTGAAAGCTAGGAGCAAGAAACATCCTTATGGCTTCAAGTCTAGCAACAAGTGCAAAAGTTTCTTCAAAATCTATACCTTCTTGTTGAGCATACCCTTTACAAACAAGTCTAGCTTTGTTTCTAATGGGACCTCTCCATTTTCATTCAGCTTGCTTTTGAATATCCATTTAGTTCCTATAATATTTTTATCATGAGGTCTAGGAACTAATTCCCAAGTATTATTCTTTTCAATTTGCTCAAGTTCTTCATTCATGGCCTTGAACCAACATTCATCTTTGCATGCTTCATTTAAATTTTGAGGTTAAGTGGAGGATAGTAATGCTAGATAGCTTGAGTTTTCTGTAATGGTTCTTCTTGTCTATACACCTGCCTCTTTTGCCCCTAAAATTTGAGTTTCTGGATGATTTTTTTGAACATACCTGGACAAAGTCTTTTCTTCTACCATTATCTCTTCTTCTGGTGCTTCATTGGTTTCTTCTTCAATATCATCGTGATTTGATGTGGGAAAATACTCCCCATCTTCTTCATTGTCATAATCTTCTGTTTTTGATTGTTTTGGATTTTTGCATGCTTCATCAACTACAACATCAATACTTTCAACAATTTTTCCAAGTCTTTTATTATAACATTTATATCCTTTACTTTGGGAAGAGTAACCAAGAAGAATACCTTCATCTTCTCTGTGCTCAAACTTACCAATTTTTTCATCAATCCTTTTGATATAACATTTGCTTCCAAAAAATTTGAAGTATTTTACAATAGGAGTCTTACCATACCAAAGTTCTTGTGGAGTTCGAGTGCTATTTACCTGACATTTATTTGGTTGAGAATAGTTACGGCGATGAATGCAACTTCACCCCAAAAGGTTGTAGGAGTTCCAGATTCATCTAGCATAGCTCGAGCCATTTTTTGAACAGTTATGTTCATTCTTTCTACCACTCCATTTTGTTGAGGAGTCCTTGTGGTGGAGAATTTCCTTTTTATTCCATGTTGTTCACAAAAGTCAAAGAATTCATCCGAGGTAAATTCCCCTCCTTGATCATATATGAGGCATTTGATTTTTCGATATGATTAATTTTCAACCAAATCTTTAAAGGCTTGGAACTTTTCAAATACTTCATCTTTATGCTTTAGCAGAACTATCCAACACATTATGGAAAAATCATCAATGAACAAAATAAAGTATTCTTCTCCACGAGGGGACTTTTTCCTTGATGGTCCACATAAATCAATATGAACAAGTTCAAGAGGATTACTAGCTAACCCTTCTTTTTCAATGAAGTGAGCTATGGTTTGCTTATCGAATTGACATGGTTTGCATATTGTGTTTTCAGGGATGTTGATATCTGGAAGATCATGAACAACCTTGAATTTGCATGCTTTTCTTATTTGAGAAAAGCTTAGATGTCCCAATCTTCTATGCCACAGCTAGTTTTCATCATTTTTGCTTAGATAACACTGTTGTTGTCCTCCCTTGAGTATGTATAAGTTGTTTGGAGTTCTTGTACCTTTGATCATGGTCTCCCTTGGATCAAGTTCATGAACCACACATTTGTTTGATTGAAACACCACTTCATTTCCTTGATCACACATTTGACTGACACTCAACAGGTTATGCTTTAAACCGTCTACATACATAACATTTCCAGCTTTAACCTTTTCTTTCAAGAAAACAGATTCTTTACCTTTTATGATAGCAGGAGTGTCGTTTCCAAATGAGACATTCTTTTCTTTTTCTAAGGCATTATATGAGTGAAGTTTTTCTTTGTCACCTATCATGTGTTTTGAGCATCCATTATCGATGTACCACTCATTTTCTTGTCCTTCTGCATACAAGGCTATACCACATCTTTCTGTTTGAGATTCTTTCCTTATCCATATCCTGGGATTTAATGGAGTTTGCTCCTTTTGAGATGATTGCCGAAATTTTCTCATGCATTCAGATTCTTCATGACCAAAGTAGTTACAGATTGAGCATTCTATTTCATTTTCAAGAAGAGAAAAGTTATCATAGGAACTTTTTTTGACCCCTCTTACATTCCTTTGATTTCGTGCTTCTCTAGTCATGATGTTTTTGTAAGCAACACATTGAGCAACTTTGTGTCCAAAATTATGACATGAAAAACATTTCCCATTAAAGAAGTTCATTCGACTATCGAATCTGTTGACCTGGTGATTGTAGTTTCTATTGTTATTCATCTTTGAATAAAATTGGGTATGATTTACCTGAGATTGGTTGTGGCTTCTATTCATCCTTGGAATAAATTGAGTCTGATTTACTTGGTGATCTACTTTATGCCTTTGCTGACGATTGTCATACTGTTCACTGGTCTTTGTTGCATCAAGATAGCTTTTAGTGGAGGTTGACGACTTCTGAGATTGAGATGCTTCTTCAGTGTATCCAAGACTTGTCTTTCTCAGATGAGAACACTGCACTTTGATAATTTCATCTAAGGTTTCTGATCCTTTAGCAAATCTAAGATTAAGAGATTTCGTTTTCTCAAGATCCTTTCTTATACCCACAATTTCACATTCTAGTTTTTCATTGTGTTTTTCTTCTTCAGCAAGCTGGTATGTCAAAGTATCTATAATCATATTCTTTTCTTCTAAATAGATTTTGAGTTTAGAAATTTCTTCATGAAGGTCATCTTCTTCTAAAGATCCCAAAAATTATCATCGTCTTAAGCCATTAGAAGTCTATAGTCATTACTATTTTCATCTTCATCACTATTTGATAAACCATCACTATCTTCATGAGTATAGTAACTTCTTTCATTTACAACTTGTTTTCTATTCCATTTTGCATATTCCTTCCCTTTTTCATTTTTATCTTTATGAGGAAATTTAAAAACATAATGACTGACTTTGCCACAGGAAAAGCATTTGAAAGGTAGCTTACTTCTAAATCTTTCGGAACCCCGTTGAAGCTTCTTAACAAAGTTTACCTCATCTTCTTCTGAAATATGTCCTGATTCATTGTATTCTTCCTTTCCTTTTGCTGAAGTTTTAAATGCGACTTCTCTCATATCTGATGGACCTCCTTTTCTCATCTCAAAGGCAATTAAGATTCCGTGAAGTTGTGTCATTGTGATAGTTTGCAGATCTTGTTTTTCTTCTATGGTATACAGTTTTGATTCAAATTTAGCAGACAAGGATCTCAAAACTTTCTCAACTAAGGTAACTGCCTTTATATCTTCACCCAGATTCTTCATACAATTAACAACCTCATCATACATAAGAAGAAGCTAGCTATACTTTCATCACTGTGCATCTTAAGGGCTTCATACTAAATTCAGAGAGTTTGGATTTTAGCGCATTTTACCTGAGAGTCTCCTTCGTAGCTCAGAATGATTTTGTGCCATATTTCTTTGGCTGATTTGAGCTGCATGACTTTGACAAACTCTGATTGTGACAGACTTCCCAATAAGGTATTGACAACTCTGGCATTGGTTTCATATTTCTTCTTACTTGCCATATCTGTAGGAATTGCTGTTGGAAATGTGTATCCTCCTTCCACAATTTCCCAGATATTCGTTCCAAGTGATTGTAGATAGGCTGTGGTTCTTATTTTCCAATAAACAAAGTTTCTCCCATCAAATATTGGCGGTCTAATGGATCCCATGCTTTCTTGATTACTTATGATGATGGATCTCCCTTCAAGTGATCAAGCTTCTTCTGAAGGATTTGCTCTGATACCAATTATTGGAAATAATACTGAGAGGGGGGTGAATCAGTATTATCATATCAATAATTTAATTTCCCAAACAGATTTATATATGCTACTTCAGCTAAGTGAACTAGTGTGTACACGCGACTGTACTTAAAGCAACCAACGTATATGCAGAGAACTTTTGATTTAGACAATTTATCATGTATTGAACTTTAATTAGTATATCAGAGAATTATCAGACAATGCAGTAAAATCATAATAAAGCATCATACATAAGAAACACACATGAACACTAAGATATAAGGTGGAAACCCAATGTGGGTAAAACCCACCTGCTGCTGTCCTCTGTCTTCTTTTAATAATAAGAAAATCTATTTACAATCTTGTACTGGTGCAGACTCATACCAGTACGCAGGCACCCACCTGCAGAAGGCTACAACCTTCTCTCGTTCTCCATCTACTACTAGAACAGAGCTACAACCCCCTAGCTCTTGTACTAGCCAATATGTATACTAGTACATAGATGCTAGCCTACAGAAAACTCCACTCTTCTACCAGGAACCACGTTTCATGAATTTTTAGACTAGATACTCCTGGAACACAACACCACAATCTGAAGGCCACGTTTCATTTAATTTTCATACTGGACCCATTAACAACATCATAACTGCAATACAATCATCAAGTATATTTGCATCAACCAATCACTGAACCTGAATCTGATTATTCAGAACACTGTCACCATAATACAGTCACCAGAACCCAAAGCAAAACCCAGAACTCTGCAACAACAAACATAAACAATTGAAACATACTTTATAATGTATACACTACTTCCATGTGTCGAACCTGCGTGTATATGCGCTTTTATCAAAGCCAACCAGCGTACACATCTGTAAATATTAATTCATAATTTTGCAGCTATTCCAGACTTCAGTTATACCTAGATCATAATATTTACAGAATAACACATGCATCAGTATTCAGATCTAGATTATACCCGATCAAACCATATAATGATAATTCAATTTAAGCCTTAAGATCTCAATCCATCATTAGATCTTATCCCTCACCAACTGCTAAGGTTCATCCTTGGTTCAGATCCAACAAAGCACCATAACCAATAACCTGCATACTAGATCTCACACTTCATCAGATATTTGATACTTGCACACCTTGGCCTAATGATCTTCTCCTCCTTATATAGTTTTAGGCCTTTCTCAATACCATGGATCAAAACCACTTAGGACCAATACCTCGGACCAAAGACCTAGGGTCAATATCTCGAACCAAATACCTTGGACCAATACCATGGATCAAAATACCTTGGACCAAATACCATGGACCAAAAGCTTAGTTTTCCAACATATACGCACTTTTCGTT
>APFE031604146.1:13646-44521 GCA_000404065.3 Pinus taeda | reverse complement strand
GAATTGTTCATTTATGTAATGTAAAGGAGGTTTCCCCCTCGAAGAGGCTGAATTCTAAGGCATTGATCTATCTTTTCTATCTTTTCTTGAGAAGGTTTCATAACAATTGCAGTCTTGAAGTTGGGCTGAAGTCTTGATGCAGAGGGTCGAAAATGTGTCCTTGATGCAGTGTTGATGCAGTATTGTTGCAGTTAATCTTTGAAAGCTGGAAGAACAATTTGAGGGTTGACTTGGTGGATGAGGAAGGTCTATTAGTCTAAGGTCTTGGTCTATCTCATTTTGAATTACGAAAGGAAGATTTCTTTGACTAGGTTTTCCCCTATAAAGGGGTTTTAGCCCTGGATGAGTGCCTACATTTGGTGTGCTTGATCTTCATGTTTTGGATCTGATAATTGCTTGATGAAACTAAGATAAAGAAGAAACATAAGAAACATAATAAGAACTCAAAGAAATCACAAGTAATTATAAACAAGAGAAAATATTTCTGCCTTTCTAATTTTCCAACATTGTAGAGAGAGAAATGGATGTTTTCCCTCTTGAATGTAATCTTTTCCTTAAGCAGAGTTTGTTGAGATGAATAATGAAACACTAAGGTTGCAAGTTTTTCCCATATTGAGGTTTCCTAGGTAAATTTATTGTGTATTTTTTATGGTGTGCTTGTCTTCATCTTGTTGCATGCTTAGAAAACCCAACATATTTGTGGTTTAAAAGTTAAAGTTCAGTTTTTTGTTCTTTGCTTGGTTAAAGTTCACAAATTAATTACTGGGGTTTTAGAAAATTAACATCCTCTGGGTCATAAGAGTACCCCTCCCCCTCCTTCCACCCCTAGAATGTGGAGATTTGATGCAATATGGGGTAACCCTTTTATTTACCTTCAAAAATGTATAAGATATTGAACAAATGGATAACTTCTTTTCCATGGTATAGATTTATGATACACAAATATGTGAGACTTCTCACAACTAAAATTTTAATATCTTGTCTCACATATATTGAGAAACATGTAGAATAACAATGGATGTGTGTGTGCATGTCTAGTTATTTAAATATTTATTTGTTTTTATTTATTTTTAAATATGGACATATTAGCTTAATGTTAAACATGTAAATTAAACTAGAATGTGTGGATTTGGTGCAATAAGGATAACCATTTTATTTACCTTAAAATATGTATAAGATATTGAACAAATCTTGCATTGAACACCTATTGAGAGTAAATAGTAATTCTTAAATGTACTAAAATTTAACAGAATATAATATATATATATTATATATATTATATATATATATATATATAAAACAGTTAAACATTAAATTAAACTTTTATATATTATATATAATTACATGTTTAAACTAGTTAGTATATATATAATATTATAATATATATATATATTATTATATATATATATATATATAATAACTAGACATGTGTAGATTTGTGCAAAAAATATAAGATATTGAGAAAATCTTGTATTGATCAACTATATTGGAGTCTAATAGTAATTCTTAAACATACTAAAATTCAACAAAGAAAAAATTACAAATGTTTGGAAAAAAATATAATTTTTTAAATACTCACATGGATATTAGTTATTTACATTTTGAACATTGACTATTAAAGTTAAGTTAAAGGAATAATCCTATTTTAGGATGTTTGGAAAGTGAATTAAATGTATAAAACTTTTCAAAGAGAAGATAAATTTGTATATATTTTAAGCTTACCTTCAATATGTTGAAAGAAAAACCCAATGTCTTGTTATCTTGTACCTAGAAATTAGAAAATTATATAATATCAAGATTGAGATCTCTACAAAGTGTTTAAACTGACTATTAAAGTTAAATTAAAGGAATAACTTAATTTAATATGTTTGAAGCGGAATTAAATGTATCAAACCTTGACTCAACTACTAATTCATTATGGATATTGTGTGATGCATGTGATACATCATTATATATATATAAATATAATATATATATATATATATATATATATATATATATATAATATATGAATTTGTGTGGAAATATTTTTTTTTTTGGAAGTTTTGTATTTTACATGTTTAAACATTCATTAATTTTTGTAGTTACTATTTTTTTGAGTTTTTCATTAAGTTGCTTTAAACTCTTGCAATATTGAGAATAATAATGAATTAAAACCTTCATTGTTGTAAATATACATAAATTTATATGTTCAACTATTTGAAATGAGAAACATTATGTTTATGAGAATTGTGAAAGCTATGTGACAGGCCACTAAATCAGATACTAATAGTTTACTTGAAATTTCAAATCCAAATCAAATAACTAAAGCTAAGTATCTAGTGAGGATATAATACAAGATTTATGCCACGAATCCATAAGGGAAAACAAACATTTCTATTAACCAAAGAAAGATAATTAGAGTCGCGACAATACATAAATGTTAAAGTTGTAGAAATTATGGTGTAGATTCGCAACTTCTTATAAAGTTTTAATCAAAATCACAATATACAAACCTACTCTATTGCTCCGCAAAAAGTAATTCACAATCTAGAACAAAAATTTCAAATATGAAATAAGAAATAACACACATGCACACAATATTTTCCTAGGGAAAGAAATCTGCTAAACCTACTCTATTGCTCCGCAAAAAGTAATTCACAATCTAGAACAAAAATTTCAAATATGAAATAAGAAATAACACACATGCACACAATATTTTCCTAGGGAAAGAAATCTGCTAAAAACCCCAATACCTGCTTTCATTAATTTGATGAATAGATATGTATTACGATTTCTTTGCTCAATTGAGCACAACCTGCAAGTGCATAAACTATCTCTCTACTCAATGAGAAGCTATGGCCCAGACTTAGTCAATTTTTTCCAACGCTTGAGCCCCTATTTTCTTATGCAATCCCTTGAGAAATTAGGTCCCTATTATTTAGGATTTTCTCCAAAAGTGATTGTGCAATTCCTCAAGTTGATCATCAAGTTACATGCAACACCTATACACTCCGGAATAATCTATAGCTGATGTTACACTGCCTTGGAATCTCCACCTCAACTAGGTAACTTGAATTCTCTACATGCACTAGATATTTTTATTTTATTGATTAGTTAACTAGATGATCACTGAGTTTGACTAAAGTCCCAATAGTTGGAACTAGTTTAACTAAAAAAAACTTGAGATAACTGACTTTGATTTCTATGAATTAGCAACCAAACATGCTTGACTGAAATATAACTCCTTCAACTCGAATTTACTGAGTAAACTAGGTGACACAAGACATGTCACACAAGTTAACTGCATCTAAGTTGTATGTTGATGTGGAAATTCGATTGATCTCAATTTAATCAAGGAAACATCAAATTGAGAATTTCTTGTTGCATTTTTCAACACTCCCTCTCAACAAGAAATGGATTATCAACCACCCATATCTAGCACCTATGGAACTCAAACTTCCCTCTTGACAAGGCCTTTGTCAAAATGTCAGCATCTTGTTCCTCTTTCAGAATGTACTGAAGCAACATTATTTGCCTCTGCACATTGCCCCATAAATGGTGATACTGGATATCTATATGCTTGGATCGATCGTGAAATATAGCATTCTTAGAGAACTTAATGCAACTCTGATTATCACAGTAGATCTCAGTTGGATCCATCATCTGACTAAACAATCCAATGCGTATCTTTCTCATCTAGATCGCCTCATATATTGCTTGAGTTGCAGCCATGTATTCTACTTCTGCTGAGCCAAGCGCCACAGATATTTGCTTCATGTTGTACCAAGAAATCGTTGTGGACCCAACGCTGAAAATTCCACCTGATGTACTCTTTCAGTCTTATGGACTCCTCGTCCAATCTGCATTTGTGAAGCCACACAACTTCACTCCCTTTTTCCATTTGTACCATAGTCCAAACTGGGTAGTGCCTCTGAGGTACCGTAAAACATGCTTAGCTCCCTTCCAAAATAATTTGGTTGGCCTAACCATAGTTGGGATCATCTCGTTGAATGCATAGCACATATTTAGTCATGTGTTCACAAGATACATCAGTGAACCCACTAGCTTCCAAAAAATGGTAGCATCCACTTCTTCACCTGAAGTGGCATCTTCCTTCCTCCAGTTGGTCGCTAGAAGTGTCTCAATGGGTTTGCAACTCTCCATGTAGAATATTTGTAGTATTCCATTTTCATACTTGCCTTGAGAGACAAACAGTTCCCCATCACCTTACCATACTTCCAACGTAAGGAAGTAGTGCATGCGACCCATGTCCTTCATTTCAAACTCCCTTGCAAGGTCCTTGCAAGCTCTGATCAACTGCTCATCACCAGTTAAAATTAAATCATGAACATATAAGACAATAATAAGAAATTTACCTTCTACCAAGATATGATAGAGGTTTGCATCTGCTTCACTTTTGGTGAAGCCCAAACCGATGAGATAGTTATTGGTCTTGGTGTACCAAGCATGGGGTGCTTGTTTGAGACCATACAACACTTGCTTAAGTCTTCACACATGAGACTCTCGATCAAAAGTCTCAAAGCCTTATGGTTGCTCAATGTACACCTTCTCCTTAATAACTCCATTGACGAATGTTGTTTTTACATCCATCTGGTGGATCTTCCACCCCATCTGTGAAGCTAGAGCAAGAATTGATCTAATGGATGAGTACCTTGCTACAGGAGAAAATGTCTCCTCATAGTCAATTCCCTCAACTTGAGAGTACCCCTTTGCCACAAATTTAACCTTTTATTCTCTGTGCTTCCATTTGCTACATGCTTTACCTTGAAGATCCATCTCGAACCCACAACTAATTTATTTGTTGGTCTTGGGACCACTTCCCAAACACTTTTATTTACAATGGATTTGTATTCCTCCACCATTGCATCAACCCATACAGGTTGCTCTACTTATTCCTCGAAAGAGTATGGCTCAGTATCTACAAGCTCTGTCATTAGAGACATGTAACCAGTGTAGCGATCAGGTGACCTTTTATGCCTGCGCTGATTTGAAGGAGCACCCACATTCTCCTCCGTGTCCTGCACAAGTCTTTCATATTCCTTGGTTCTTTTTCTGCCTTCTTTGTATGGTTCTACTTGAGTGGTTGTATCCACTCTATGCTCCTCAATTTATGGTTGCTCCATGACTTCTTGAGGTTCCTCCTTTGTAGCTAAAAGCTCCTCTTCTGGTGGGATCTGGAGCTCCCTCTCAAGAGAGCATCACATCACTTTATCCTCATCAAATTTTACATCCCTTCACACAATTGTCATCTTAAGAGATGGAAAGTACACACGATAGTTATGTGGAGTTTTTGCGTAACCCACAAATACCCCTAATTTTGCTGTCAATTTTAGTTTTTTCCTTGATTCTTTGGATACATGGCAATAAATAGAGGCTCCAAAAATCTTGAAGTACGACACATATGGCTTCCTCCCCGAGAAAGCCTCCTCCAATGTAATCATGCCAAGAATTTGATGAGGACTTTGGTTCTGCAAATAGACTGTTGTGTTGGATGCCTTAGCCAACAAGTGCAGAGGTAGGCCTTGGTCATGCAACATCGCCCTCCCTGCTCCCATAATGCTATGGTTCTTTCTCTCAGCCAACCCATTCCGCTATGGGTTGTGGGGTGTTGTCAGCTCTCGTTGAATGCCTGCATTTGCACATAATTTTTTTAATTCATTCGACACATACTCACCTCCATCATTGCTCCTGAGAACCTTACCTTCTTGTTGATTTCTTTCTCAACTAGTTCCTTGAATTCTACAAACTTGGAGAATGTCTCATATTTCTTCCACATGAAGAATATCCAACACTTTTGTGAGAAGTCATCAATAAAAATGATAAAATATTTGTGTCTAGTAGTGGAGGTTGTCGAGAAAGGTCCATAGACATCAGAGTGGATCCTTTCCAAGACTGCATGTGATTTGTTGTCCCGATCATGGAATGTGGATTTTGTGTGCTTCCCAAAAGTACATCCTTTTCATACATTTTTTTGCTCAAGTGATCCTTTGGGGAGGCCTGTGTTTATTTGTTGCATAATCTTCAAGGTGCCATGATGCAAATGGCAAATTATTTTGTGCCAAAGTTCACCGACATCGTGGCTATGAACTTTCTCCACCTTAGTGCTTAATGTAGCACAACCTTCCACATCTAGCTTATATAGGCTCTTTACATGAACCCTGATTTGTTTCACTTGTCCTGTGTCTATGTGTCTCAGGAATTCCTTTCCTTTGCTGAAGATCACATCATAACCACGATATTCCAAAAATGCAATAGAGGATATTTTTCTTCAGGCCCGGAATGAACATGATATCCTTGAGCCTAAGGGAGTAGCTCATCTCCCTCTGAAAGGTGACTGTACCAATCCCGGTCACACTATACTTTCCTTATTCCCCCATATCGATGTGCATCTGTAAATATTCTTCATCCAAGTCACTGAAAAAATATCTACACCATATCATGTGGAATGATGCACCTGAGTCCAAGTACCACACTCTCCCCGCCATTTTGTTGGTCATGAGTGTGATAAGGGTAAAGTCAAGCTCAAACTATGAAGCCAAGGCTTCAACTTCTGGTCCTCATAATGTCTTATTTGTTTCCTTTTTGTGTGGACACTTCGTGGAATAATGCCTGAATTCATGACAATGGAAACATTTAATTTTGGACAAATCCTTCTTCTTTCCCCCTTGACTGGATTTTGGTTTGGATTGAGATTTCTTTTCCTTTCTAGCTAATGCAAATTTTTCTTCATCTTCACCCTTGGATGAAGTCCTATCTCTAGTATTCTGCCTTATTTCCCGTTGTACCAAGTCGGGTCATAAGTGCTCCCAATTCGATAGTTTCTCCCTCTTGTTCACCAAATCTTGATAGTTATGCTAGCTCTTGGGAAGGCCTAGAAGGGTTAGGTTTACCAAGTCTTCTTCAGGAACATTAACACCAACCCTGCCAATTTCATCACAACATTGTGTGAAATTGCTCAGATATTGTGAAACAATGTCATTCTTATGCATCTTGATACTTCAAGATTTATCCTTGAGCGTCAACTTCCTATGGTCACTATTATTCTCGAACCATTATGTCAGTGTTTTCCACATTGTGAACGAAGTTTATTTTCCATGGAGATTTGAGACAATGTGATCCTATATTCCCTCCAAGGTTATTCTCCTCACCTTGGATACATCTTTTTTCCACTGAGCAAGGTTCTATGCATTAGATTTTGGTGGTTTTGCAACATTTATCTTGATGTATTCTAGCAATCCATTTTCATCCAATACCACCTCCATGTGGTCCTTCCATGCAACAAAATTAGAGGTGCCTTCCAAGGCATACTCTAGCCTCAACCCATTGAAGGTCATCTTCTCAGCTCTAAAGAGATCCTGTTGCACTGAGAAACAACTTTGAAATTTCTTCTCTTCTGTGAATCCTACTCAGATACCATGTAGAATTATGGTGTATATTCACAACTTCTCATGATTTTTTAATCAAAATTACAAGACACAAACCTACTCTACTGCTCTATGGAAAGTAATTCACAATTTAGAGAAAACAATTCAGACATGCGATAAGAAATAACATACATGCACACAATGTTTTTCCTCAGGAAAGTAATATACTAAAAACCCCAATGCATGCTTGCATTAATTTGATGAATAGAGATGTATTACAATTTCTTTGCTCAACTAAGAACAACTTACAAGTGCATAACCTATCTCTATGCTCACTAAGAAGCTCTAACCCAGACTTAGTCAATTTCTGCCTCTACTTGATCCCCTATTTCCTTGCGCAATTCCTTGAGAAATTAGGCCCCTATTATTTAGGAATTTCTCCAAAATGGATTGCGCAATTCCTCATGTTGCATGCAACACTTGTACACTCTGGAACAGTCTATGCTTGATGTTACACTGCCTTGGAATCTCCACCTCAATTGGGTAACTCTAATTCTCTGCATGCACTAGCTACTTTGGGATGACTGACCAGTTAATTGGATGATCACTAAGTTTGACTGATGTCCCACTGCACAACTAACCTTCCACTAGTTCCTCCAACAGTTGGAACTAGTTTAACTAAAAAAACATGAGATAACTGAGTTTGATTACTACAAATTAGAAATCAAACACGCTTAACTGAACTCTTAACTCCTTCAACTTGAATCTGCTGAGTAAACTAGCTGACACAAGACATGTCACACAAGTTAAATGCATCCAAGTTGTCTACTGATGTGGAAATTTGAATTTTTTCAATTTAATCAAGGCAAAATGAAATTGAGAACTTCTTGCTGCATTTTTCAACAAAAGTACCTCTAGCCTTTAAGATCTCCTTGGAGTTCAAGTGCTGAGAGATCACATGTATTACTCTCTTTTATTAACAGTGGATGGGGAAGTGGAGAAGGGAATGATATCTAAGGGTTGATTTTCCACCCAACCAATGTAATCACCTTCACATACATTGTCCCTACCAAGTTTTAAGTTCAATGGGGTGAGGAAGATTAAGGTACACAATAACTCTTGGTAAAACATACACCAATGAATAACACAATCAGACTCTAAAAAAAATAGCCTTAGGTGTGGTGGAGAGGCTTTTGGACTTTCAATACCTATAAATCCCATTGGATTATGGTGTGTAGAGGTATTACTACAAATTTCAACCTTAGTGATTGAAACCACACAAGAGATTTGTAGACCCCTCGACAAATTTTCCTACCACCTTTAGCTTTGGTGATTGAAACCACACTCAATAGTGGCATCCTAATTTACAAGGAATTTATTACCACCTTCAATCATTTGCAACCACACTTGATAGTGGCATCCTATAATTGGACCCAAGGGAAAAGTACACTGATCCAAATACACTAAGCTTAAAACCCCCTATTGTTGTAGGCACACTCTTAATGCCTTAGTCCACATAGACCAAGTTGGAGCAATCAAATAATCCTCAACCAAAAATATAGAATCCCAAAGCATAATGCAAAACCAAGCTAATTCTCAAAACCATTTCCTCGTGAGCCAAATAGCTCCAACGATGGTTAGGCAACTTATTTTGTAATCCCTCTCAATGTAACATCTTCCCAAGATTTGTCTTTTTATTTTCCCCTATTCATGTAAGGGAGAATTTGGGATTTAGGGTAAAAAAGTAAGTGTTAAGAATAATATAAAAGTGATTCATAACCCTTTCCCTTTCTCCCATTTTTATTAGATTAACTTTGATGGCCTTTTTATGTAGGTTAACTTTGATGTTCATTTTTCACAACTCTCCCAAAATCTTTGAGCTCTAGGATAGAATAGTAATTCTCGTCGATACATGAGCTCTCCGCTTAGGTGCATTACCTTGTTTTACACCAAGATCCTCAACCTATAACAAAGTACCCCATCTAATATACCAATGTATATGCAACATCATCATCATAATCAATTGCATAAATTATTCTAGTAACGAGACAACATCATCATTAATCACATCATATATGAAATGCATCAATCACAAGTCTTCCACATATACGTACATAATAACATGAAGTATATCAATAATAAGGCCTCCATCATATGTATACATCATAACATCATCAAAGGGACCTCAATGCTACATGGGAATTAATAAAAAAATATTGACTGCTAAACAAACTCATAAAATAAGAAATATCAATTAGTCCATATAATATACCAATGTATATGCAACATCATCATCATAATCAATCCCATGATTATCCCAATAGCAAGACATCATCATAAATCACATCACATTATTACATGTCTCAATAACAAGGCTTCCTCATATGCATATATAATAACATGAAGAATGTCAATAATAAGGCATCCAACATATGCATACATCATAATATCATCAAAGGTTCCTCAATGCTAAATAGCCATTCATCAAGAGAATTTAATGCTAAACTAATTCATAAAATAAGAAATACAGGTGCCTACCATAAAAGTCAAATCTCATTTATGCCTAAGTCTAACATATTCAACCAAGAGTAAAAAAAATTTATTAGAGAAACATCTCATAACATAAAAACAAGGATCCTATCAAGGAGGTGTTATCATCCTCTCCAAGTAACAAGGGCTACATCTTGGAGCCATATCATCATTGAATAAATAAAGGTAAAGTTGCTTTATTTCCAATTCCATTTCTATGTGTTGTTTTCTTCCAAGTAGTGCTACCAATGGACTTGAACCCAATATATTATTCAATTTTATAAATTCATGCTTATTGTTGACAATTGTTAATGGCTCAATGAAACTTTCATTTTTATAGCATTAAAGTCCAACACATGACTAGGCTTAAGTACATATTTCTTAAGAAAACATACATGAAAAAATCATGAATTTTTAGATGTGGTGGTAAGGCCAATGGATAAGCCACAACATTCATCTTCATTACAGTATCAAAAGGTCCATGATATCTAGGTGGTAACTTTTTACATTTCCCTAGGTGTAATGAATTCCTCTTTAGTTTAACTCTAAGGAATTCCTTTTCTTCAACCTTAAAACTTTGTTTTTTTCATTTTTTTGCCTGCATAATTATTTTGTTGATCCTTAGTAATATTTACATTCTACTAAACTAGCTTCACTATATTTTCCATTTCTTCCATATCATCCTACTATTGAGTCAGTGGTACTTCCAATTTATCCCAACTAGGGCTTCAAATAGAATTTATCAATACATTGATGGTGTCCTTTATTGTTAGCAAACTCTACCAAGGGTAGGCAATCTTTGCATCTTCTTTCTTGATCTCCTAAACATTGTTGAAAATTATTGTTATTGATGTCAAAGGATGTCCAAATGAAAGATAAAGGTACATAGTCAAACGAGATATTTCGAGACCTTTCCAATAATATATGGGATGCCTTCTAACTCCCCACTGTTGAGGAGAAATGATATTTTGAATATTCATTATATGTTCTGCCAATTGCACAAGTTGGTCCTATAAATATGCATGAGAAGGAGAGATTTTAGCCACTGCTCAAGTGAATTTAGCTTTGTTTTAGTGTGTAGGAGAAGATCTGAGGTTGAAACCTCATGAACTAGTGAAGTTGAGTTGGAGAGTTTTTGTGAAGTATTTGTTGAGTTGTAGGAGGGCTTTTGGCACAATTTTAGAAGGTTTTTTTAGTCTCTTTGATTCTGATTTGAAGGAGGTTGAGTTCTGGTGTGGAGGAGGTTGAGTTCACTTCTATTAATGTTGAATCTAGCCCTATTGACCGAATTATGTTGATGTTGACTTAAACCCTGTTAAAGATCGAACTCTGTTGAGGTTTATCTCTATTAAGGAGGTCGAGTTCTATTAGATCAAGTTTTGTTGGAGGTCGAGCTTTATTGAAATCTAATTTCTAGACTATTTTGGGTATGGGTATAAGTTTCCAGGAGGGAAAAAATTCTTTTGAAATAGTCTCTGAGCCTCAATATTGTCTCTTGAAAAATAAACAATTGTAAGTTAGTGCTTACTAAGGATTTTTCTTCTCATTTTCTTGATAGGTTGGAGCCTACAATTTTTGTAAGTTGGTGATTATAGAGGATTATTTTCCTCACAAGTGGTTGTAATAAATTGAAGATTGTTTGAAAAGAATTCAAGTGTTTCTTTTTCAAGTTTGGGATTTCACTTTAATCTTTTTGTTTATGCATTATGTTGATGATTGATTATGTGATGAGATTATATTTAAAGTGAAAATAATTTAATCCAAGAAATAAAAATTCACCCCCTCCCCCTCTCAGTGTTTCCAACAATTTATATCAGAGAAGGCTTCTTCAAGAACATTGTAATAGTTGAAAGAAGATCTTATAGGGTCCATGGCTAGTCGAGAAGGCTCATTCAAAATTCCTTTGTTTAATGGAACAAATTTTTATTTTTGGAAGATAATGTGTCTTGGTGCTAAAGTTTGGGAGTCTTTTCTAGATGGATATAAGGGTCCATATTCTTCTACAATTGATCAAGATGGGAAAAAGGCTTATGTATCCAATGCAAAATCTATGAATCCCATTTTGAAGGTCTTGTTTGATTCAAAATTTGTTAGAGTTATGCATTTTGAATAAGCTAAAGAGATGTGGGGCAATCTTCTAGGAAACTATGATGGAGATGACAAAGTAAAGAAGGAAAAGCTTCATACCTTTCGAAGAAAATTTGAAATCCTAGAAATGAATGATGAAGAAGATGTTTCTACTTGTTTTCTTAAGTGAAGTAGTTAATTATCTCAAAGGACTCGGTGAAACAGTTGAAGAAACAAAAGTTCAAAATATTTTGAGTTCCCTCCCTTTGTGTTTTGATGCCAAAATATCTACCACAGAAGAAATAAAGGATTTGGATAATCTAAAAATGGAATAGCTTTACAATATTATGAAATGAGGATAGGAAACTCATCACATAAGGAGGAAACATTTAAAGCATCTAAGAAATCTATAAAATGCAAGTATGGTGACTGCTCCAGTGATGAATACAATATAGAAATGGCTCAACTAGTCATAAAACTGAAGAAATGAACCATATTCTAAGGTAAGTTACCTCTCATATGTTTTAATTGTGGTAAGATAGGATATTTTTCTGCTAAGTTCCCTTTCACAGAAGATACTGATGATGAGGAAGAACCTAGAAAAAGGGTCTTCAAAGGAAAATCTTCGAAAAAGAAGCATTTTTACTCCAAATAGGATAATGATTTTTCTAAAGAATATGATTCCAATGATGACAAAAGGGAGATCCTATTTTTAGCCACAAATAAAGTATTCAACGTGAACAAATTGGAGGAGCAAAAAGAAAAAGGAGAAGAAAGGCATAATGGATCTTGAAGTAGAATTCATCAATGCATTAGAAGAGATGGATAACCTTAGGAAGAAGAAAAAATAATATCCAAGGAAATCATCTTCATCAAGACTGAAAAAGAAGGCCCAAAAATAGTAGAAGTGTTAAACAATCAGCTAAAAGAAAAAGAAGAAAATTGTGAAGAGCTTGAAGTAGAAATTTTCTCATTAAGGAAAGACCTAGATAAGCTCAACAAAAACATGAAAATCTCTCAAACCTTGGACGTTATTCTCAGAATTCAAAAATCACCATATGACAAGACCAATCTTGGCTATATGGGTGAGACTTCATAGAAAGAATATGCAAATCCAAAGTCACCAGGAAAATTATGAAAGCTCCAATCTCAGTAAGAGCGAGGACGGAAGTAGGGAGGAGTCTAAAATTACTAAAGCTACACCAAAACGATATGTTTATGTTCTCAAAAACTCCATTCACAATGCAGGGAGAAATATGATAAGGGACAAGGCCCAACAATCCTCTCCAAAGTAGATCAACTCTAGAAGAATTGTTCCATTTCAGAAATTATACACAACCAAGCATCAAACTATTTTTTTGGTCACTATTGTTTTTCAAAAATTTTTGTATATCAAGCAAGAGAGTGTAAAGCTTATAATGATTATGAAATAGGTTCTCGTCAAACCTCTAGGAATAATCTTATAGAGAACATAATCAAAGATATTGATGCATCAATAACATAAATTATAATGTTTTTTCTCCATTATCCAAGTGTAATATAGAGTGTTACATATGCAATAATATTTGATGTATGGCACGAGACTCTCTTACAAAATCAAGAAAAGGGCTTGGGAAGAAAAGAACTACCAATAGAAAAATGTGGACTAGTTATGTATGTTTGGAACAATAGAAGTCAGTGGTATGTTGATAATGAGTGCTCAAGACACGTGACTAAAATCAAAATAAATTTATTGCTCTAAAAGAAGAAAAAGGAGGAAATGTGTCTTTTGGAGACAATGGATCTACAAGAATCGCTAGAAGAGGTATTGTAACCCTTGAAAATGGTGAGGCTAAAGAAAAAACGTTTTTTACATTGAAGGAATCAAACAGAATCTTTTAAGGGTCAGCTAGATGTGTGATCAAGGTTATGATTTCACTTTTTTTGCTAAAGAATGTGAAATAAGACTAATTGAGGAAGATTAGTGGGAAAATTTATAAGGACTCCTAGAAATGTATATATTCGTGATGAAATTCAAGGATAAAACTGTTACATTGGATAGACATAGGAGAGTTGGTTATGGAACAAAAGGCCATGACACTTGAGTTTTGACATTTTGGTAAAAAATAATAGAATACAAGTAGTGAGAGATATGCTCAAAATATTGAAAACAAAAAGCATCATATACGAATATTTCCAACATGGGAAAAAACAAAATTGGGTTTCAAAAAAAGGGAGTGATTGACATCAAGGCCACTAGAGCTTGTTCGACAAATCTATGTGGACAAACAAGAACATCGACCCTACAAGGTGAAAGGTAATTTATGTTGTTTATTGATGATTATACTAGAATGATATGGGTTTCATTTCTTAAAGCATAATCAAAAGCACTAGTTACTTTCAATTCATTCAATGCCTTAGTCGAAAATGAAAGCGACCTTAGAACCAAATGTTTAAGATCAAATAGAGGAGGTGAAATTACCTCAAATGACTATGATGAATTCTTTGAGAAATATGGAATCAAGAGACAACTTTTTATTGCAAGTACTCCACAACAAAATGGAATCATAGAAAGAAAGAATAGATCAGTGTAAGAAACAACAAGAAAAATGTTGCTAGAACCCAAATTACCATATATGTTTTAGAAAGAAGTAGTTGTTGCAAAAGTTTACATCATGAAAAAAATAAAACTTTGTGTTAACAATGATAAGGCATCATATGAGTTATGGAAAGGAAGGACAACTTCAATTAAATATTTCATAATTTTTGGAAGAAAACATTAGATGAAGATAAATGATGATAACTTGGGAAAATTTGATTCTAGAGTAGATGAGGGAATCTTTCTTGGATACTCAATAAGAAGAAAAGATTACAAATGCTCTAATAAAAGATTATGCAAATTTTTGGAATGTATTGATGTAAGAATAGACAAAGCTTGGATAGAGAAAGAAGTAGAGCAAAAAAATGATAATTCAGAAGATACCATCTATGTGGACCAAGAAGAGATTACTGCAAAGGAAGAACAATATCCATCCAAGACAACTTTCAATTTTGAGCAAAAACATCATGCAAGGAACCAAATTATAGGAGATGTTGTTGCAGGTATACAGAACTGCAAAAGAATGACCAATTCAATAGGAAAAGTCAATTTTTCCTTGCTATCTAAAATAAAGCCAAAGGACTTTGCACAAGCTAGTGAGGACAAACTATGGGTGAATTCTATGGAAGAAGAATTGAATTAAATTGAGAAAAAGGAACCTAGGAATTTGTGTTACGACCAAAAAATAAAAACATAATTGGGACTAAAAGGGTATTAAAAAAATTAAATAACTATGCACAAATTGAAGAAATTGACTTCGAAGAAACCTTTGCTCAAGTTCCAAGTTAGAAGAAATTAGAATGTTTTTGGCATTTTCACATTCTAAAGGCTTCAAAGTTTATCATGTGGGTGTTAAATCAATATTTCTAATTGGATATTTAAAGAAATAAGTATATGTCAAACAACCAAAAGGTTTTGACTTGTTCGAAAATAAATATTGTGTGCAAATTGAAGAAAGATTTCAATGGGTTAAGACAAGCTCCAAGAGCTTCGTATGCTTGAATGTAACACTATATTCAACAACAAGGTTTCAAAAGAGGGGTTGTTGACAACAATATATACATCAAGATGAAAGAAGACAACTTATTAATTACACTTGTATATGTGGATGATCTCATTTTTGGAAGCAGTAATGATGATATGAGTAACGGATATTCTCAAGATATATCAAAGAAATTTAAAATGTCAATGATTGAATAATTGTCATTCTTTCTTGGATTACAATTTTCTCAAACCGATGAAAGAATATTCACTGCCCAAACCAAATACCTGAAGGAGATGCTCAAGTGGTTTGGAATGGAACAAATAAATTTTGAGGTAAAAATTGGGCCTTAAAACAAAAATTTACTACAAAAATCAACTTTATAAGAACCAATAGGATTCAATATGATGATGTCACCATGGGGGATGATTCACCATTTTTGGAGTAAAAGGCAAAATGATATAAAAAAATACTATTTTTTCAAATTGTATTTTCAACTTATCTCTCTACAATTTACACAAATTTTGAGTGGGAGCACTTGTTGGATGTGAAATTTAATTTTTCATCCAAGGAGTACCCATGTTGCATACTTTCGATGGACTCTATTGATGAGCCCCAATATTGCAATAAAAATGTTGCAACTCCCAAGGCTACCAACTTAAATTACCAACCCGTGGTTCGTAAAAAATTAAGAGGTATTAGAATTATATGTGTAGCATGTAATGTGTCCTTCTTTAATTGGTTTGATGCAATGAAGTGAAGATCATAAAATTGAACCTAAACTAATTGCAAAAATGGAAATGCTTGAAATGGAAACCTTGACCTATTGCAAGAAACAAAAGACAAGGAAATCAAACCTATTATAATTGCATAAAGTAAATAACATGAACCAAATCTCCATCACTTCATTCAAAAGATATTATACCTAGTAGCAGATTTCATTAGTTGCTTCATAAATTAATCATGAAAATCATCACTATGTCATTCAATTCATTAACCTGTCTACTAACCCTTAATTGTTGGAATGTGTTGCAGTGGTAAAAAGGAAAGTCCTAAGTGGTACTAGGTATTCCTAAATCATGGTTTCAAAGCCTAGGGGAAATTATTCAAGGCTAAGAGGAAAAAAATCAAGCTTTTGGAGCAAATCTGGCCAAGTTTACATGGTGCTACAAGATTGCTACAAGATGCTACATGATTGCCATGTTTTTCTACAGGATTGGATCCATGAGCATTATGAGGGTGTAAAAGGTGATATAAATGTGGTAAAGCATAGTGGAAGGTAGGATAAGGTTGTATGTTTCCCTTTATAAGCTTATTACCCTTCAGGGGCCATATTGCACAAGGAACAATGCACACAGTGGCCTTCAATGAACCGGAAATGTACTATTGGTGAACAATGTTTTGGAGGAGTTGTTGAGGTAGAAAGATAGAGTTGGTGGTATAATAAGGAGTGTGAATGATAATGGTAACCCTGGAAATCAGTAGTAGCACTTACACACTACAAAAAGATTATGATTTTTATACTTGAGAAGACTAAATACCTAGTTTGCGAGCTAGTATGGCCTCTGAGTTATCTCACCAATGACCAAGCAAATCGAATGAAAATGAGATGGGGAATTTTTTTTATTAAGTAGGATGTTATAAGACCCCTATACAAGTGGAATCACTCAAAATTCCCTTTTAACATGTGCTAAAAAAAAACAGAAAATTACTACTCCAAAAACTAGAAATTGAAGAATCAGTGAGCTAGTTAACCTACCAAATGCCTAACCTAATCAAGTGAAAATATTATGGCGTAAAATTTTTTATTAACTTTAATTTTTTTATGACTCAATCCAAGTATAATAAACTTGAAAGAAACTCATTAACACATTAAAAAATTAGCAGAAAATTACTACTATTTTCCTACGGAAATTTTTCCAGAATTCCAAAATTGTGAACTAGTAAACCAACCCAAATATCTCAATGATGAATGTGAATTTTCAAATATATTCTAAGGATGCATCATGCTTGTAACTCTGTAAATTACCTACAAAAAAATTGACTTCAATCATCTAACCAATATAACCTACAACAAAGGGAGCATGAACACTAAATGAAGAAATAAGAGATGCAAGTGAAAAAGACATTCAAAGAAAATAAAGAAATTGTATATTAGGGTTTTGAGGCTCCTGGGATGGCCAAACCCCAGGATATTCAGATTCATATGAAGGAAACCAAGCTTTATAAGCTAAAAATAGTACCAAACTTCATTATATGAATCAATCCAAGTACATCTCTGCTAGAAATGAAAGTGGAGTTGATAAATAACAAGTTTTCTCCACAATAAGACTAAGAAATGCATGCCCCTAGAGAAAAATTAGAATTGGTATTTATACAAATAGATGGGGAAATATCCTCCTTGAAAGGAGGAAACTTTCCCCTCCAAAATCCCTCAAAAAGTGGATTTGGTTCCCAACACTAGGAATCTTCATTTAATAATAGGGAACACATTCCTACATTTTCTCAATGAGTGGAGCTCCAGAATTTGTTCAATAATTTCATAATATCTTGTTCATTTATTATCCAATATTGGTCCATCTTGTAGTAGGGAGAAAGTCCCTATATTATCTCATTCAGAATTTACTCAATATTCTTTCAATATTTTGTGAAAATAAATAATATTAAGCACATAATATGCAATTATCTCCAAGCATTCCTAAGAACATATTATAGCTTAAAAATCATTATTAAGTGTAGAAGGAGAGATTTAATATAGCCCTTATGTGCCTAAGAAAGGTTATATGGGCCTTAATTTGTGTATAATTTGGAGGCCCGTCACCTACTACACAAAAAATGTGAAATACATAAAAAACAAAAAACAAAAAAAAAACCATGATTACAATTACGTTTTTTCATGTATTCCACATTTTTCGTGAAGTAGGTTCCATCAAAAGTATGCAACATGGGTGCTATTTGGGTGCAAAATTTCCATCAAAAGTATGCAACAAGGGTGCTATTTGGATGGAAAAATAAAAAATTCCATCCAACAAGTGCTCCCCCTTGAAATTTGAATAAAATCATAGGGAGATAAATTGAAAATATGAGTTGAAAAATTAGTTTTTTCTTTTTTCCCTTCAAAACTTGAAGAGGTAATATATATAATTTTTATTATTTCCACTATTATTTTATAGCATTCCTTAGGAGTCCCATTTTAGACCTCAACATTTCTCAATTGCAATGTGCATTGTTTAGTTCCCCTATGATTAATGGATGCAAGTTAAGGATGATGAATCTCCTAAAGTTAGTTCAACTCTTTACATGTATATGATTGGGAGACTACTATAATTGATAGCTTCAAGACTAGATATTATGTAGGTAATAGGAATGGTTGCAAGATTTAAGTCAGTGCCAAAGGAATCACATATGCAAGTAATAAAGAGGATATTTTGATACTTAAAGGACACATTCAATTTTGGTCTTTGGATGCAAGTTAAGTAAGGATGATGAATCTCTTAAAGTCAATTCAAATCTTTACAAGTATATGATTGGGAGTCTGCTATAATTGATAGCTTTAAGACCAAATGTTATGAAACTAATATAAATGGTTGCAAGACTTTAGTCAGCACCAAAGGAATCACATATGTAAGTAGTAAAGAGAATATTTTGATACTTAAAGGGCTCAATCAATTTTGGGCTTTGGTATCCTAAGAGTATATGATTCACATTAACAGTGTTCACAAATGATAATTGGGTAGGTAGCATTAAAGATAGAAAAAGCTTCAATGGGAGTGCATTTTTCCTAGGATATTTCCTTGTGTCTGGGTCAAGCATAAGGCAATCATCAATTTATCTTTCTACAATTGAAGCCGAATAAATAGAAGTAGAAGACTCTGCAGGACATCCAAGTGGAATATGATCAAACAATTGTCATTTTCATTGAAAAATTTGTGTAATCAATATCTCAAGAAATCTTATCATGCACTAAAAAACAAAGCACAATCTAATCAAGTATCATTTCCTCAAAGAACAAGTCACCAAGTAGAATGTCAAGATGGAATATATTGGTACCAAAGAACAAATTTTTGAAATATTTACCAAACCTTTTCCCAGAGAAACCTTTGAATATCTCATGCAGAACTTGGGAGTAATCTCTCCTTTACCTTGGTAAACAAATCACGAACTAGGGGGAGAACCCTTTTCTATTGAAGTCAAAGGGGGAGAGAATTCAAATAGGGAGATAAGTTGACAACGAGTATGGAGAGAATACAGACAGGGGAAGCAAGTGTCGAAAAAAAATGATATCAAATTATTTCCACCAATAAAAAAGCGGAGATAGTTTAAAATGGTTGTTATTGATGGGAAAGGCTATCCAAATGAAAGAGAAAGATTCATAGTAAAATAGCATATTTCGAGCCCTTTCCAACAATATATGGCATGGCTTCTAACTCCTCACATTTAAGGAGAAATTATTTTTTGAATATTCATTATACATTTTGCCAGTTGCACAAGTCGACCCAGCCAGTGGACAAGTTAGCCCTATCCTAAACCCGAAAAGCATTATAAATAGGTGTGAGAAGGATATTTTTGAGCCACTTCTCAAGTGAATTCAATTATGTTTTGGAAAGTAATGAGGATCAGATTTGAGGTTAATACCTCCTGAACCAGTGAAGCTAAGTTAGAGAAGTATTTTGTGAAGTATTTGTTGAGTTGTAAGAGGGGTTTTTTTGCACATATTTTGAAGGTTATTTTTGTCTCTTTGTAACTGGCTTGAAGGAGGCCGAGTTCTGTTATGGAGGTTGTCTAGTTTTATTTTGTTAAGGCCTATTGAGGTCAATTTCATCCCTGTTGAAGACCAAATTATGTTGAGACCAAGTTCATCCTTGTTGAGGATTGAATTCTATTGAGGTCGAGTTCTGTTGAGGAGGTTGAATGCTCTTGATTTTTTGTAGCCATGGTCGGTCTCCATAATTGAATTTTTATCCCTCCAAATATATATGAAATGAAAAATATAAATGTAAGATTCAAGTTGTATTCAAAAGAGGGAATTGGAATATTTAAACTTCAAAATTAATTTATTTTTCCTCCAAAAATACAAGTCAACGGCTCCATAAGTTCAAGTCGACCTTCCCCCTTAGTCTCATCAATTCATTATTTAAAGGTTATTTGAACTCCTCCTCTTAGCTTGATTTTGGATCATAATATATCATTTGAGGCTTGAAAATGGATGAATCTGAGGCATGATTTGAGGAAAAAAGAAGCCCAAGGTTGACTTTTATTAACTTCGCACATGAGGGAATATTTTATGATTTTTTTTGGGTAACTCACCAATTTTTTAAGGAAAGTGTAGGAGGCCGAATTTGTATTTTGTTAACCAAGTTTGACCCATGTTTGAATACTAGTCAGTTTGAATTTTATTTGAATGGAAAGTTCATATTGTATCTCTTGTTGAATTGGACAATTTCTCTAAGAAAAGGTTGTTGGGTTTTTCCCAAGATAAATTTTGTGTCTCTTATTTGGTTGTCTCTTTATGATTCCATTGTCATTATTTTTTTTTTGAATATTTTCTATGTATAATTGCTTAATGATGAATGTGGCACAAATTAAACTAATGAAGAAATCACTGGAAGTAATTATCAGTCTTAGAAAATCATGAAAAGTTAACAAGTCTTGTTATTGAGGAAGTCAAGTCTTGTTGAAGTGGAGGCCAAGTTTTGTTAGACTAAATTTTGTTTGAGGTTGAGCTTTGTTTGAAGGCCAAGTTCTAGACTAGTTTGAGTACACGCTTCCGGGGGGTAGACCTTCTTTTAGAATAGCTTCTAAGCCTTAATATTGTCTCTTGAACAACAAATAATTGTAAGTTGATGCTTATTGAGGATTGGTGTCATCATTTTCTTGACAGGTTAGAGCTTGCAATTTTTGTAAGTTGGTGCTTATAGAGGATTAGTGCCCTCACAAGTGGTTGTAATAAATTGAAGAATATTTGAAAAGAATTAGAGTGTTTCTTCTTCAAGTTTGGATTTTCACTTTAATATCTATTTTTATGCATTATTATGATGATTGATTATGTGATGATATTTTATTTGAAGTGAAACTAATTTAATCTAAGTAATATTGATTCACCCCCCCCGCCCCCCTCAATATTCCCAACAAGAATGTCCTCTAAACTCTCATTAACTCTTTATCATCTTAACATTCTACTAAATTGGAGTCGCTATATTTTCCATTTCTTCCAATCATCCTACTCTTGATTCAGTGGCACTTCCAGGTTATCCTAATTAGGTGTTGAAATATAACTTTCTTAATAGAGTGATGGTATCCATTATTGTTAGAAAATTATATCAAGGGTAGGTAATGTTTATCTTCTTGGTTGATTCATCACATACATGACAAGCATGTCATCCAAAATTTGATTGATTTTTTGTGTCTACCCATTTTTCTATGGATGGTAGGTTGTGCTAAAAAATAACTTTGTGTGTAATTTACAAACCAAATTTTATGAAAAATTGAAAGTAAACTTGAAGTCACAATATATCATAAGCACGCTTGGTACACCATGTATTCTAATTCCTTCTTGGATGAAAATGTAGGCTATATCATATGCCCGTTTATTTCTCTTCACTACGATGAAGAGATTTATCTAATATATCAATGCCTACCAGTATTGAGTCACCGCCCCTAGAGGTGTTAGGTAGTCTATGATGAATTCCATGGAATTATATTCCCACTTCCAAGATGGTACAATTAAGGTATTTAACTTTATCACCAAATGAAAATGTTCCAACTTTATCTACTAGTATTCCAGACACTAAGCTATGTATGCTACAATATCTAATTTCAAACTTGGCCAGTAGTATAGTTTCTTCGTACATTGATATATACTTTGATATTATGGGTGTCCAACATAAGGTGCATCACGTGCTTCTTGAAATACCAACATCTTAATATCCCTATGATTTAATAAAAAAAAATTCTCTCAAAGCAACACACCATCTTTAGCCATATGATAGTAACCATATCATGTCTAGTCCTTTTGTAATAGTTTTTTCCATAATTCTTGTTACCATTTAACTTCTTCAAATCACACCCTTGATTATTTTTCTCTTAAGTATGATTGACCTTGATATATTACATATATATGCCACCTTTGGCTTGAGGCATAGTCCACTAGATTCATCTTTCCTTTTATATGTAGTAGATTATAGTCATAATTACTCAGACATTCCACCCAATACCATTTCCTAACATTAAACTATGATTGAGTTTGCAAGTACTTCAAACTTTCATGATTTTTTTTTAGTTGAATTTTTTTGCTGACTAAATAATGCCACCATGCTTGTAGAGCATGCACTATAGAGAGATGTTCCAATTTATGGGTTGGTTGTCATGGATGTTAAAATTCCTTGATTTACAAGTTACTATTATTTTATCTTGCATGATCGCTACCATGATACCTTCCTTACATCAAGGAAGCACTATTCAAAGGTGATGTTGATGTTCTTCCTCATTCTTACAATAAACCAAGATGTCATCAATAAAAACTAACACACAATTATAGAAATTTTTGAAACATGTCATTCATCAAGTTCATGAATAGTAAGGCATTTCTTAATCCAAAAGGAAATAATAGAAAATTTTAATGTCCATATCTAGTTCTAAAAGTAGTTTTTATTAGCTTCATAACTTTGATTCATTGATATCCTAATATTAAATACAACTTAAAGAATACCTTTTCATCCTTGATCTTATTAAAGAGGCCATCTATCTAGGGTGGAGGACATTTATTCTTGATGGTCACCTTATGCAACATTATGTAATTGATGCACATTTTCAATGTTCTATCTTTCTATTTTACTAGAAACATAAGTGCTCCATGATACCTCCAAAACTATATGTAATGATGAAATCCCTAATCCACATGGTATAATCTGAAGGGAAACCTCTAGGAAAGTGATAGGAAATGAAAGTGTAAAATAATTTTGTATCAAAATTGTAGCTTCTTTTAAATTTATCAAATAAAGTTTAATTGAACTATTAAAATGATGTACTTGTAGAATAAAAAGTAATAAAAAATACCATAAGAACAAATTGATAATGAAGTCCACCCTTTATGGGTTATGTCTCCAAGTCTACTTCAAATGAGTAATTGATCTTTTAAAAATGATGCAAAACACTTGAAATTCTCTCTTACATCAACATTGATCTCCAACTTGCATTAAAAATTCCGTTATGACCCATCTAGGAAGATTGCAACACTGATGGAATACTCTTCCCATCTGCTTCTCACTACAAAGAGGTTTCATGGCCTTTATTTTTCAAAAATCTACTGGAAAATATGTCTTAAGACAATTTATGTACATTATACATCACAACTTGAATCCATAGTGCAATGGTAAAGCATAAGCTTAATATAGTTTAGCCATGAATTCAATCCTCAATTGTGCATAATTTTGTGGGATATGATATTATTTTTAGGATATGACTTGATTTTTGGCATAAACTAATATATGTATCCACATCCACATGAAATATATTGTAACTTTTGATTTTTCCTTGGCACTTCAAATTCGAGTCTATGTCTAAAACACGATCACAAACACATTGAAATACCCACAAACTAATAGCAATTTGCACAATGGAAATCTTCAGCAGTGAAAACAATTTAGTGCACAAAGTTATGAGCCCAAAACCTGATTATTTTATTACTTCATTAATAAAATAATTATGGGGATCCCATATTATGGATCATGGCCTATGATATCTAATACAAGTAGTATACAACTAGGACATGTAGTCTGCAACATCATATCTACAATCTATCCACAAGAAATAGAAAAGAATAAACACTTAGCTTACAAGTTGATATATATCATCTAGATCATCTCTTTCTATTCCTATTGTCCTTAACACCTAGAAGTTCCTTTCCCCCTTAGATCAGCTGCTCACAAGGGTTTTATTGCTCCAAAACACTTGCACACATTAGCTCCAATAATATGCCTTTTCTCAATGACTATGTTGCTCCAAATTCACTGAATATATGGTTTATCATCAACTCTCTTACAATTATGTATACTTCATCAAAATCACTATACATAGGCCTTAACTCATTTTCCTTCTTAAAACTTCAATATAATTGTATATGGGCTCAATAAAGGTCTGCATCCTACAGTGAATCTACCCCTTATATCAATATGCTTAATCCCTCAACAACTTTGTCCATACATGTCACATATGAACATACCTCCAATCATATACTCATTAATCATCTACATGATTAACAACTCTTCACAAGACATCCACAGAACTGAGGAAACTTTGGCCTAACTATCCAATCCTCTGAGGTTTTTCCACCTCTTATTAGGCCTATGACATAATCACAGACAACTCAAATTCCCATCTATACCTCAAATAACATCCTCTAAGACTCAGTTAGATTTGTTTAAGGTTACAATCCTCTTCATATTAGGAATTTGGGGCCTTATGGCCACTTTAGGGCTATGACCCTCCTCCCTACATAGAAAAAAACATAGGTAATCCTCTTGGTCTGATTTTTAGGTTTTTTACCTCCTCTATAGAGCCTAAACATACTCCCTTTACATGTCTAGCTCCTTCTATAAACTCATAACAATTTGGCCTCTTTCTCCTTGATAAAAACAATTTTCAACTTAGAAAATGTACCAAAGATTTTTCTTCGTTGAGGATCTACAATTCCCTTCTTTTCTAATCAACATAAGAATGATTACTATGTTGTATCATAAATATTCCCTCTTTCATTTTAATTTTTTCTCAAATTTTCAAAGATATTGTAGTCCTTGCCCTTCATTCTTCAGGCCTCATCCTCCATTTCCAGCTTGATTTCTGAGCACAAGTCATGACCAAGCAATCCTAGATTCCCTTAGTTCCCTTATTATTACCTCAGCCCTCATATCTAGGGCTTGATTCATATCTACATATTCTTCTCTTGGTTGTAGCTAAATGTGGCCTCCTTGTAGCATCACCTAGCACCTTTTATCCCTCCTCAAACTTCATAGAACAAGAATAAATTGACCTCTGTAGGGATCTCTTAACACAAAAGTGATTACATCTTCTCTTGCACTTGATGTTTCATGAACCTTGCCTTAGGCTCTTTAAATACTTTTCCTTGGGTCACTTAGGAAACCTTCTAAATCTAGGGTTTTTTATTCTTTGACCATTAGAATATTTAATTATTTATTTCTTGGTCTTAAGCCCCTTACTTGGGTAAATATCCCAACAAACAAATTATTAACAAGTTGTCCTCTCTCAGAACTACCTTCCGAGCTACACAAAATCTAACACTCCCTCTTATTGAGGAAGGTATTTCATTCACAGTTCCAGCTCCATGACTTTCCATACATGCCCATGACCTCCTTGCATGAATGATGTCTTTCCTTGCATAGTCATATCCGTCCACGTACCTACCACGACTTTATACTTGTCCTAGCTTTGACTTGCATGGTGCATGAATATTCTCAAATGCAACATGAATTTTCTAGCGTGATCCTAGCCCATCATGGTAGGATCTATGAATTCCTTTGCACCACCATGAATGATATCACATTTTTCGTGACTTTCCTTGAATGGGTTGAAAATTACTCAAAATTGCTTGAACCTAAAATTTTAACTTCCATAGGGCGACTAACAATCATTCGTAGTCTCTCTCTGAAGCTAGACTCCCTTTGAGTCTTCATAACCTTCACTAGCTCACTCTACTTCATGTGCACACTTTTATCCACATGCCTTCAACGTAGCTATGATACCATGATCATTTTTTTTTAGCATTTTAGCACTTTAGATTTAGGTTTATGTCTAAAACACTATCAAAAACACACTAAAATGCCCACAACCTATTAACACTTTACACAACGGAAATATTCAACAGTGAAATCAATTTAGTGCACAAAGATATGAGCCCTGGCAAGCTTGATTATTTAATTATTTCATTAATAAAATATTTATTGGGAACTCATACTAGGGATCATGTCCCTCGATCTCTGATACAACTAGTATATTTAATATACAACTAGGGCTTGCAGTCTACAACTAGTATACATGATATACGACTAGGGCTCGCCCACAAGAAACATACAAGATCAAACACTTATATTTCTTTTATAAGTAGACCATCTATATCATCCCTTTATGCTCTTGTTGTCCTTAACACTTGGAATGTCCTTTTCCTCCTTGAATTAACTTCTCATAAGGGTTTTATTGCTCCAAAACACTTACACACATCAACTCCAACAGTCTGCCTTCTCTCAATTACTATGCTACTCCAAAATCACCAAATGTAGGCTTTAACATCAACTCTCTTACAGTGATGATTGCTTCATAAAAATCATTATACATAGGCCGTAACAAATCTTCCTTCTCACAGCTTCAATATCATTGTATATAGGCTCAACAGAGGTCTACTTCCTATAGTGAATCTATCCCTTAGATCATTATACTTAAGCCCTCAATAACCCTGTCCATATACATCACAAATGAACATACCTCCAAGCATATAATCAGCAATCATCTACATGATTAGCAACTCTTCACAATACATCCACAGAACTAAGGCAATTTGGGCTTGCCTGTCTAATCCTCTAAGGTTTTCCAGCCTCCTATTAGGCTTGCAGCCTAATCACAGTCAACGCTCAAATTCTCATCTATACCTCAAATAACTTCCTCCAAGGCTAGGCCGGCTTTCATTAAGGTTATATTCCTCTATGGTACCAATCTGAGACCTTATGGACACTCTAGGGCTACGATCCTCCTCCCTACATAGAACATAACATAGATAAGCCTCTTGGTATACTTCTTAGGGTTTTGGCCTCCTCTCTAGAGCCTAAACAGACTCCCTCTTAGACATCCAACTCCTTCTATGAACATAGAATATATTCGACCTCTTTCTCCTTAACAAAAACACTTGTCAACTTAGAAAATGTACCAAAGCTCATTCTTCTTTGAGGATATGTAGTTCCTTATTTTTTAATCAACAGAAGAATGATTGCTATGTTATATCATGAATCTTCCCTTAGCCCTTTTAATCATTTCTCACATGTTCAAGGATATTGAGGTCCTTGTCCCTACTTGGCCTCGATTTCTAGCTTGATTTCTAAGCACATGTCATGACCAAGAATTCCTATATGCCCTCAACCTCCTTTTGTTTACTTCAACCCTTTTATCTATGGCTTGATTCATCTTTGTGGATCTTGGTTGTAGCTGAATGTGGCCTCCTTGTAGCATCACTTGGCACCTTTCAACCCTCCTCGACCTTCATATGAAGAACAAGAATATATCAGCCTTCCTAGGGCTCTCTTAACACAAGAGTGATTACATATTATCTTGCACTTGATGTTTCAGGAACCTTACCTTAGGATTTTTAAATACTTTTCCTTGGGTCACTTAGGAAACTCTCTACATCTAGGATTTTCACTTCTTTGACCCTTAGAATATTTAATTATTTATTTATTGGTCCTAAACCCAAACAAACAACTTATTCATGGTTTTTCCTCTCTTGGAAATAACTTCCAAGCTACCCAAAAGCTAACAGTAACCACCTTTGGCTTATCATGTGAAATCTTAACCAACCAATTTTCCAACCTATCAAAATCTTCCAACAAACCAATTCCACCAACCAAGTGCTTGACACATAATCCTTCTTGAAGGAGGATGTGGCAACAATGTGGTAGCATGTGGTTGGTCCACGTGGTATCTTGTGGTTGGCTTGCATCATAGTCCTTGTTTCGGTTTGTAGTTGGTCCACATGGTGCCATGTGGCAACTTGTAGTTGGTCCATATGGTGCCACATGACAATCACTTGTTAGTCCACATGGTGTCATGTGGTAATCTCTTGTTGGTCCACATAGTGTCATGTAGCAGTCTCTTATTGGTCCATGACACATGTGGTGACATGTGGCAGTCTCTTATTGGTCCATGACACATGTGGTGACATCTGGCAGTCTCTCGTTGGTCCATGTGGTCCCACATGGCAGCCTTCCATTTAGCCATGTCAACCATGCCACATGTCACCTTGTCATCATGCCATGTCAGTATCTGGTGTGTCATGTGTCATCCTCTAGGTGTGGCATGTGTCATCATCAAGTGTGCCACGTGTCCTCCTTAGGCCTATTATCCCTATTTTTCCTTCAACTTCCAAAATCCATAACTTTTGCACAGAGTTTTTGTTTGAGCATGTTCAAATTGCATTGGAAATTTCTTAACAACCTCTTCAGCATGGAGATGCTTTCATCAACATTTGAGACCACCAATTTGGATTTGTTATGGGAATCATCCTAAATCAATCCTCCCCATGAACAAGCTTTTGGATGACTAGAAGTTTGATTTTGTTTAGCAAGTGAAGGTACACCACTCTCACTTTTCTGATTTCATCCATCGTGCTTTACTTGGAAGCATTCCTTTTGGACCCACACGAATTTATTCCACATGACCTCTTCGTGAAGTACTCACTTTACTATCAAGAATAACAACAATGTTATTAATTTAACGAGAATAATAACCTTAAAAAAAAAACACTATAGCCAAAAAAACCTATATTTTGTGTACAATACATGAAAAAACACATTGAAATTGAAAAGTAGTGATGTTACATCACCCCTTTTTTAGTGTTTAAATTCCAACATTTTTCATCCATGGTATTAAAAACCAAAATTATGATCATGGAGAACCTTAAAACTCCAACAATTTTCAACCATAGCGTTAAAAATCAAATAGCATGACACCAAAAACAAAACAAAAAAAACCTGACATTTTTCAATGGAATTAAAACCAAATATCAATGCAAAATCCTTAAAATCGAAACATTTTCAACCATGGCATTATAAATATCCTCACTACAAAAACCTTGAAAACCTAAATCAAAGAGTAATTCTACCCAGAGCAATTTCCTTTTTAAAGGCTAAAAATATAGCTCTTTTGACATCTTAGACTAAGACAACTTGATTCATTTTCACTTTATTCATTTTCAATGAGGCACTAAAATTGCAGTATATATTATATATATATAATTTGATATATAATATAATTGATATATATATAATACAAAAACAAATATATATATAAATATAATATATATATATATATATAAAATTGTTATATATTTAATCAAAAAAAAAAAATAAAAAAAAAAAAAATAGAAATAAAACAAAAATTGTAAGATAACTTTAATCCAAAAAAAAAAAACAAAACAAAAACAAAAATAATGTTGTAAATTTTAAAGAAATTATTTGAAAAATAATAATAATTAAAATTTATATACAAAAATAATAATAAAAAAAATAAAAAGTTAAAATATACCTATATTAAAAAAAAAAAAAAAATAGTATATATTTTAAAAATCTTTTAAAAATAAAAATAAAAACAAACAAAAAATTGAAAGCAAAAAAAAAAAATAAAAAAATAAAAAATATTAAAATAATAAAATAAAGAAAAAGAAAAAAAAATAAAACAAAAAAATAAAAATAAATATAGTTTCTTTGATGGCACCAAACTAAGTTGGTGCAGTGGGAGCCAAGGGGCATTGTTTCTAATGTCTTACTAATGGGGAATCAACGGGGTGGAGCTTGTTGGTCTATAATCTACACTTGTCCATCTGAAGAGCTCTTCCTTGAGCGACCTGGTGCACCTGGAACGATGCTCGGGGAAAGGGTTCAAGCTCGGAGGGGGCAAGGGCTGCGTGGGCAATAGGAAGGGTGTGGTGGTTAAGTGGGATTTGTGGTGGCTGATGATGGGGTTGTGGGGACATAGTATGAGGGGGAGCTAGCTGAAGATAGGCCCCCCTCCCTTGGCCTTATGGAACAACCTCCCTCCCTTGTTTCTCTAGACCTTTAGATGAGAAATATCATGACAAAGATGGAGGAGATGAGGCAGTCATGGCATAAGGACCGCAATGAAGTTATTGCCTTCATGAATTATCTACAACATAATCAATGGGATTTCCTTGATCGCTTGGGCTCCATCAAAAGAAGCTAGATATGCACCAATGATTACCTCAATTGGTGTCTAGCTCACATGGAGTTTCTTTTCATGGTGACCCTCGCCCTCCAAATGCACTAGGTGCAGACGCTCCAGATCCTCCTCATGTTCCTTGATAGCTACTAGTTACCTTTGTATCCTCTCTGTATTTTGGGCCTTATGGTCTTGTCTATTTTGGTTCCTCGACGAAGCTTAGCAGAATGTCCTTATTTTTTGTTTTGCTCTCCTAGCAAACAAATCTGGTTGGAGTGAGGCCGGGAGAGCTAGGGCTATCATGATTACCCTTTGTAAAATTTTGGTGTATTAATAGAATGGTTTTGACTAACCCAAAAAATGTTATTTTTTCATTAAATTTATTTAAATTCCTTATTTA